>JBAGKK010233671.1:0-21568 GCA_037177015.1 Euceroptres primus | reverse complement strand
TATATATATTTTTTTTGAAGTGCCATCCAATAAACTAAATTTTTTGTAAAGACCCCGATCGAAGAACTTCATTTTTTGGGTTGGGTACATTTCAGAAATAATGCCCCATTTAGGTCATTCTTCTGAAAGAGACCTTTTCCGGTTAGACTTTTGTGGAAAAAAGTTTTCGATTTTAAACTTTTTTTTTCCTAAAATAAATTTTTACGACCTTGAGGAGTGAGAAGATGAGTTGCGCAAAATTATTTTTTTCAAATATGGATTTTATAACCCTTTTAGACATAGCGGTACATCTCAAATAATGAAAAATTCAGCATTTTGGTATAAAGCCAATTCGTTTAGCACAATCGTTACTTAGGATCACAAAAAGTTATTTCATAGAGAGAGAGCCAAAAAATTCTCTTAGGGTTCATATTAGGGATAGTTTTACACCCCCTGGGTGCAACTTTTTTTCTATTCAACCGATTTTGATAAAAATTGGTATGCGGGAAGTTTTAAGTAATATCCTGATGCCATATCTAATCTCAAAAATAAAAAATTCAAAATAGTAGATTCGAAATGGCGGTCATTTAGCTAAAATTTTAGGTGAAAACACGAAAAACGGAAATATCTCAAATGTAGGCTATAAAATATATGAAATGTGTAAAAAATAAAATTATTTAATAGTAACTTCAAGGTAAAACTTCTATTTATTTTGACCAACAAACATAATTATTTTATGAAAGTTAATATAATTATATAAAAATCAATCCTTACAATACTCATTTTTATAGAAATACAACAAGTTTTAAATCTCTGATCCTCCATTTATGGGATTCCGCCACTTTGAATTTTGAAATTCGGTTATCAGCTTTGGATTTAGCGTCCTCAGAAACCTTAAGATACTGATTTTTATAAAAATACAACAATTTTTAAATTTCTAATCAGCCATAATGGATCCGCCATTTTGAATTTTAAATTCTGTTACCAGATTTGGATTTAGCGCTCCCAGAAACCTTAAAATACTCATTTTTATGAAAATACAACAATTTTTAAGTTTCTGATCCGCATATTTAATTCACCATTTTAAATTTTAAAATTCTTTTATCAGATTTGAATTCAGCGACCCCAAAAACCTTAGTATACCCATTTTAATAAAATCTGAATGGTGTAAAATAAAATCTCTGAGTTTAAGCGCAAAAAGGCTTTGGATATGACAGGCTTCGGACATGTCAAAAAACATACATCTTCTAATGTCATGATACATTGAGACGGAATTACATAATTTCTTGGTAATTCTCTTCAATATACAAAACTTTTTATGTTGTGTTATGGTCGTAAAATTCAAATTATTATTTTTTTACTAAAAAAAAGTGACTTCGGATATGGCACGGAATTTTTACTCGCTACAAAATAATGTTTTCAATTATTCATTGTAAACAAACTTTTACACTATATATAACTAAGGTGGAAATACAATGTAGAGGTCAGAACTTTAATTTCATGCCTTATTAAGATATTTTAAGGCTTGTTAAAACAAGATAATTCAATCTAATGCTATTTTGACAAAAACCTGAAAACAAAGTTCTAACGCCCTTACTTTTAAGAAAACTTTTTTGCTAGAAACTTTTCAAGTACCTAGAATTTTAGCTAAAACATTGCAGTTTAAGAGCTTACCACTCATAAATTTAAAAAACAAGCAAATTCCAATAAAAAGCGCCGCGAAAGCTACAACTCGTGTTAGAGACACGCCAAAAAGGCTTCGGATATGACAGATTTCAAATACCTCCATAAATTTAGCTTATGGGAATCGGTTACAAAGTTTTTTCTGGTATTACTTACGGGCCCAACGGCCACTCTGCCAATTCTCAACAATTTAAAATGAATAGTATTGACAAAATTAGCCTGGTCGTCAAAAGGTCCCTTTGGGGAGAATTACCCTTATATATTTAAATTCTATGATAACAGAATAGGAACTTTGGTTCAGTTGGAGAGAGAGGAAAAGAGTTCAAAATACAAGGAAAGAAAGTAGTTGAGCTAATCCTACCGCTGTCACCAAAATTGTTACATCACAGTTTTGCAATGCTGTGAATAAACAATTGGTTAATAAAATAACCCAAAAAATTCTTAACTTCTCGCCTGATCAAAGCATCAGTACTTTAAGGAAATGAAATTGCGTCGTTTTAATATTGATCAGCGGAAATTCATCTACTGTAATATTTTTAAAAAATAAAATTCAGTAAATACATTGAGCTCAGGATAACCTTTATTTTTTTTTTTGCTTACGCAGAGCAGAAAAACGCTATCAACTCGGCTGTTGAAGTTGCTACACTAATTTTGTAGACATTTCATTTATTAATTAACTTCTTCAAAGAAGTACATGAAATAAATTTTACACCTTGCTCTTTTTTCTGTGTAAATATCTTTAGTAGGAGACACTTGCAATTTTTTATAATACCAATAGGTGTATCCGGTTCCTTCTGATATTCAAATGTGTCTTCACACATGAAAGGTGGCTAGAATTCAACGCCAGCTATTCATCGCTCAAAGAGATCATTTATCAACATATTTGATATGCTCTCGCGCGTTATGCCCAGGAATGAACTGCCACTCCCCCTCTCCATCAGGTTTACCCTCATCTTCTCCTTCGAGAGCACCTCTATAGAAATAATATGCTAATATAACGGAGGCGGAGTTTAAAAAGTGTTCCAATAAATTCTCAGGATTTTTGACGTAATTTCTTCCTTCTTACCGTTCAACTTCCGAAAGATTCTTTTTATGTGGTTTCCGTCCTAAAAACTTTAAGTAGCTAGCTCAGACATTTTATCATATAGATTTAGTGGCTGTCCAGTTTGCAAATTATTTTAAAGTCTAAGAAAATCGACAGAATCATTAATCATTAAGTGATACCGGAAGCTCTGCATTATAAGAGATTTCTACAATCGCTTGTTTTGCGATACATTAGTTCGCGTCAGCGAGTAATACGAGGCAAGATATTATCAAAATATACCTACCTCTCTAGAAAATTATTGATAACTTAAAAATTCGACCTTAACTTTGAATTGAAGAATAATGGTATTTTGGCCCCCACCTGCCAAAGTGTGAAATATATATTTTCTGAAAGCGTTCGGCGCGCTGATTAAAATAATGTACGATATGTTGCAATTATTATACGGGAACAAAGAAAAATCAGTTTTGAAAATCATCGATTGGGCTACACCTACGAAAAGCGTGTCCCTCCAATTCATTTAAAACTTCTCATATCCACGTGCTTTGATGCGATCATTTCGAATGATAGTGAACATACACACAAATTTCATTTTCAAGATCAAAACTTTAAAAAAACCGTCATTTTTGCATAATTATTTCATTCTAATAGCACCATTTCTATAAATATTGGTGTTAGAGAAAAAAGTTTCGAATAAAAGTTATAGCTCTTAAAAAGATTCATATTTTATGTTGTATACATTTTTTTCTTAAAATCATTCGTTTTTTAGAAAATTGAAAAATTGTATAACAAGTTTTGCATTCTTTTAGCACTATTTTGATAAGTATTGGTTTTAGAGAAAAAAGTTTCAAGTAGGAGTTGTAGCTCTTGAAAAGATTCATGTTTTATGTGCTTTACATTTTTTTTCTAAAATCATTCGTTTTTATGAAAATTAAGGTCAAACGTGTCAAAAAACGTGTTTTCTAAAAGCTAAGCTTTTTGTTAAATTCAACCTCAATTTTTTCAAAAACAAATAATTTTGGAGCAAAAATGAAGGGTCGTCAAGCACAAGGCACATAAGTGCCAAAAAGTGAATTTTACAGGAGGCACAAAAAGTTGGGTTATTTTAATATATTTAATCTTAAACAAATAAGTAAACAACACGGAAAAAGCTGTATAATTTTTTTATTTTGGAATTCAAAAAAAATTAAAAACAAATCTCGAGGTATTATTTATCTCTATTGAATCGTGGAAAGAGCAGGAGAAAAGAAGCAACGAATTCGGAGAAAAAAATTATCAAATATCGATTTTGAAGATGACATTGAGAAAAACATGAATTCTTTCAACTGTTTCATCATGGAATGACGTGTGTAATAATACTTTTTTCGCACAACTAATGCTTTTTTTTTGTGTCGCCACAACTCTCAGACATGAAATTTTTGGCCATGAAGGCTCAGAATGTATTACATGAATCATTAAAAAAAATGATAACCGCACTTATAACATTCCTTATATTGCTATACCGTTACGAAGAGCTCAACTCTTAAGATTATTTTCAATAAATATTATTTGATATTGTATTTTGTTGATTGAAATATTACCTGCTATTCTGCCTGGATGAAATTTATTAAAAATAAACTTGCTGAGTAAACAGATAGTTAGATAAAGTACTAGTTAAAATTTGTTTTATGCAAACCGAAGTGTGTTTTAATCATATTCGTACAAAAAGAATTGAAGGCAATATTTCTTGCGTTTGACTTAGAAATTAAACATTTAATAACTTACTTTAAATGCGTTTTAAAAAAAATAGTTGTAAAAATAGGACACACAATTCAATAATTAAATTTCTTATCTTGGTTTCTACACCCAGGTCATCAGTTTCCTGTTTGGGGTTGTTCATATCATCAATATACTACAAATTTTAAAAAAATTCTCACTGATTATTAGTTTAGCAACCTGGTGGGTGGCCCGGTTCAACCGCGTCGTTGATTTCATACTTGGAGTTGTTTATGTCATCGCTGTACTTCAAATTTTATAAACAAAATATCCTAGTGCATTAACCCGGTAAACCCGAATCGACGCGTTTCAAAATTTGAAACGATGAAACTTTCGAAACATCATCAGGGAATCTTAAATTTCAGTTTGGAACGCAACCTCCCGAGGAAGATGTATTTCTAACACCTGGACTACCAGAATTAATTATAAGAACGATACCTTCGAAACATCATCAGGATATGTAAATTTCAATTTTGAATCCAACTTCCTCGAGAAAGTTGTAATACCAAAATCAATTATAAGAACGACAAGACCTTCGGAACATCATCAGGGTATCACAAGTTTCAGTTCGGAACACAATTTCCTCGAGAAAGATGTATTTTTAACACCTGGATAACCAGGAATTATTATTTACATAATGAAGCTTTCAAAAAACCTATTAGGGCATCCTAAATTGTATTTTTAAAATGACGAGACCTTTAAAAAATCATCAGTGTATCTTAAATTTCAGTTTGAAACACAACTTCCTCGAAGAAGTTGTATTTTTGACACCTGGACTACCAAGATTAATTATAAGAACGACGAAACCTTCAGGTTTCGTCAAAACATCATCAGGGTATCGTAAATTTCAATTCTGAACCCAACTTTCTCGAGGTAGTTGTATTTTTAACATCTGGACTACAAAAATTAATTATAAGAATGACAAGACCTTCAGAACATCATCAGGGTATCAAAAGTTTCAGTTCAAATCACAATTTCCTGGAGGATCTTTATTATCTGAAAAACCAGGAATTATTATTTACATGATGGGGTTCTCGAAAACCCATTAGCACATTCTAAATTGTATTTTTTAAGAATGACGAGACCTTTGAAAAATTATCAGTCTATCTTAAATTTCAGTTTGAAACACAACTTCCTCGTGGAAGTTGTATTTTGACATCAGGCGTACAAATTATAAGAACGACGATACCTTCGAAACATCATCAAGGCATCATAAATTTCAATTCTGAACTCAACTTCCTCGAGGAAGTTATATTTTTAACACCTGAACTAACAAAATTAATTATAAGAACGACAAGACCATCGGAACATCAGGGTATCACAAATTTCAGTTCGGAACACAATTTCCTCGAGGAAGATGTATCTTTAACACCTGGATAACCAGGAATTATTATTTACATGATGAGGCTTTGAAAATTGATCAAGGCATCCTAAATTGTATTTTTCAAGAACGAGGAAACCTTTGAAAAATTATTAGTGTATTTTAAACAGTTTGAAACACAACTTCCTCGAGGAAGTTGTATTTTTGTCACCTAGTTAACCAGGAATTATTATAAGAATGCCGATATCTTCGAAACGTCAACAGGGTATCGGAAATTTCAATTCTGAACACAACTTCCTGGAGGAAGTTGTATTTTAACACCGCGACTATTAGGATTAATTATGAAAACGACAAGACCATCGGGACATAATCAGGGTATCACAAATTTCGGTTCGGAGCACAATTTCTTCGAGGAAGATGTATTTTTAATACCTAGATAACCAGGAATTATTATTTACATGATGAGGCTTTCGAAAACCCAGTAGGGCATCCTAAATTGTATTTTTTAATCCAACTTCCTCGAGGAAGATGCACTTTCTACACCAGGACTACCAGGATTAATTTCTAAAATCAAAATTTTCAGAAAGCCATTATTTTTTAATCATTTTAATATTTATATCTCCTTACTGTAAATAATTCTCAGTATTTAAAGTAATATTTAAAATAAAGATCTCTTTAGCGGTTTACTTTTAAAATATACACTTAACGCCATCTGTTTCTTCATTCTGTAGAAAAAACTGCTTTCATTTACTAACCTTCACGTTTTTTGACAGCCGATGTCCACTCTAGATACACTATTTGCATGCACGCTCTGAATTTAGCGTTCTTCTGAGAAAATTTCCTTCAGCCAAATTCGAGTTCTGACTATCGATCCCTTACCCATCAGAGAATCAATCTCGATAACTCAAATTTCTCTACCACAGTGGAGCTACATTCAGATAGAAGAAGAAAGAAATGGTTTCCATAAAATATGAATTTAGCTCCTTATCAATGCATCGATTTTTGTTATTCGTTGTCGTGGATTCCATGATGACCGCATATCGATTTTGTTTTGTTAATTTAACAAACAAATTTGCTGTGATACCAAATTTTTTCCGTGCAGCCCATTTCGATTTTGAGAAATCCTACATTTGAAATCCTACTTCGATTTCTTCTCGAATTAAGCTCAATTTCAAAAAATCTAACATTCTAAGCGACAAAGAGTAAAACTAGAAAACACACCTGCTAGAATAATTGAGAAGCATTGTAATCGTTAGAAAATCTCTAAAAAGGTTATCGGAGTAGGATCTGCTTATTGTAAGGCAAGGTATAATAGTCAATGGTGCTCTTCGACCTAGTGGCATGCAGTCTCCTGGCAAAGCTAATAATAGCGATATATGTATGAGGTCGAACAGGGGTGCATAAATATGCGCATATATGCGTCACCGCGCACATAACCGCTTGGCGAGGGGATTTGTAAATGATCTCCTTAACGTATCGCTTCAATCACTTACAGTGTTTTGTTACGTGTGCGCCTACATGACACGATCTGGACTCGATATGAAATCAAATTGCTACCAAAGAAAAAGAAAGCTACTTCTAAATTAAATCAAACTAACACAATTTTTACAATCACAGAAAAATCCAGTTGCAAAAAGTTGACAACTACAGTATTTAAAAAATTTAAACTAATCGTTGTTAGTTGATTCCTTTTTCATACTCAAAATGATGCTCAGAGATTTACTGTTTATATTATTATCATATATTTTGAATAAAGAATTCGGAATAAGTCGAGACTTATCTTGGAAAAAAATCGTTACGTGCTCTGTGAGGATAATTTCAGGACATTCAATTCTGAAGTGCAGTGTCAGCGAGACACTTTCGAGCATATTGGGAGCAAATTCGCGAACCTCCACAGTTTACTTAATCCCATATTTCCATACTTATCATGAAAAATATTTTTTCATTATTGCCTTCTTAATATCCTTCTTCTTTCAGTTAGAACCTTCTGACCTCTAAATGGTTTCTCATGTATAATAATTTTCGCAATTTCAAATTCCTCTTTCCTATCGTGAGAAGATAATTCTTTATGCGGGATGAAATTGACCAAGCACAAAAAATTCGATATCAAGTAACTGTTAGCAATTATAAGTCTTTTATGTAGGTGTAAAACTGATGAATACAAGAGTTTCGTTCAACCAAATCCGGACAAACTCAAAAAAGGAAAAACTTAAAAAAAAGGAAAGTACAAGGAAACCAACCACAGCCGCTTCCTTCTTTTCTTTCTTCCTTTTTCGCATGCAGATTCATGCCACCAAAAATGTGACATTTAAAAAATGAAACTTTAAAATTCTTGGACGTTAAATTTTAATGAATACAATTTTTTTATACAAAAATATTAAGGGGTGCTCGTCTTCGGCAACTTTCTCCAATTTATGATGTGATATTCGAATGAATATTGCAGATATGTTGGGTGGTGATGGTGGGGCATACGTCCCGCGATTTAAGTCATCAACTTTTATGTTGGTAGTTTTCGTGGAGTCGGGTCACATAAAGGGGCGAAGTTCTAGTTATAAAGCGACTTTCTCTGGAATATGGCGGCAACTGTATACAAGAGATAGCAACAATATTGAGGCTTTGGAACCCATCTCGAAGAAATACTGGTTGCATTTTCGAATCTCAGTCAGATTTCTTTTCTATACTTGTAACAACATTTGCGAGGAACATGGTTCGTTTTATCAACACAGAAAACTGAAAGGCATCGAAATGTTGAAAACAAATGACAACTAGTTTACAACTGTTTCAAAAATTTTTATGCAACTTGATATCACCAAAAATTTAAACCTAACGATTTAGAGTGATGGTATAAAGTCATCTCTGTTTATTGTTACTGGAATGAGTACAATACAATTTAACTGGAATAAAATAAGTGTAAAAATCATCTTTTTATTATCCTTCCTTTGCACTCCTGCAAATATCTGGATTTTAGGCTGGATTTTATTAACCAAATTTTATGAACAAGTTTTTTTGTCTCCCAAATATTGCATTATAATCTTCCAATGTTTATAGAATCTCAATTCAACAAGCATAAAAGTAACTGAGAACAATGAATGTATCTACACCGTCCAAGTTAAGCGCGCTTAAAGCACGCAAGAGAAGGGAGGTGTTGGCTAAGCGTAACCTTGAAGCATGAATCTTAGACAGGAGTGAGAGAGAAGCCGCTTCAGCTTCCTTTATCACTCCTGTCTCAGATTCTCGTCTCAAGATTACGCCTAGGCAGCATCTCCCTCCACTTACGTACTTTAAGTGCGCTAAACTTTGACAGTGTGAACGTGTTCGATTCGCCATCGACAGGAAAAATTTTCCGGGTAACTAGAAGCAGGACCAGATTAAGTCAGATTGCACTCGCAGTGCCATCCTTTCTTACTTGTCTGATTGCATCTGGCATTTGTGTCACGCCCTTGAGTACCCAGTCGATATGCCTCGACAAATTGGAAATTGGTATTCCGGTTGGATCTCCACCGCCGGGCAGACGGATTTGCGAAGAACTAGCTTAGAAATAGAAGTAAGCGTTGCTGTGTTAGTCACTGTATATGTTAAAGTTGGTCAAATCGCTTTCCGACGATCACCCTTCACTAGAATACTAAGGTCCGAACTTTCAGAGAAAAGACAGAAGATACATTACTGTGGAAAGGAGTCATTGTCACATTTCACCATTTCAAACAATTTTGCAAAAAGTTATTAAAATTACCTATGAACACAAATACGATTTTGGAGTATCAACATTATTACGTGAATTTTGGCAAAGTATTTTTCAAACTCAATTTTAGTGTACGTAAACGTTTTTCTCAAACTGCCGATTGCAAGAAAATGCTATTCAATTCCGAAATTTTTGTTATCAGTTGGACACAGCTCGGGTTCGCTTTTATGGCTCCATGTGGTTCGCTATTGATATCTTATTCGATATGTTGTGTTCTTAGGGAATATGGATTCCCTCAAAACCTCGCATAAAAACTTATGAGTTGTTCTACAATCGGTCATTGTCAGGGATTTCACGAATTTTCTAAGAATATGTGCAATGTAAATTTTTTTGATTCTTTTGTAGTCGTTTTGAAACTACTATTTTATATATTCTACACAGAAGTGACTTCTGAAAATGGACTTAGGCTTTTTTTGCTTTCCATGTCTCAATTGAAATTATGACGTTTCTACTAGTTTCTAACTATATTTGAAATTGCCCAAACTGCTACGAGGTTATCGACTCGATAAATATTCCTGTCTCGTGTACTTCTAATCAATGACAGACGTACTTGTGGTAGCGACTGTACTCTGATTTACTTCCAACCGATTCGCCGAGAAATAAAATTACCCGCGTCGATGAAGGTCTGGGGAAACCTCGAATTAAGAAACACTGAGACTTGCGAAAAATATCGACGCGATATAAATCAAGGCACATCTTCCTTTTTGCGTCTGTTCTGGGTCGTTATCGTCAAAATCAATATTTTCTCTATACGAAATATCGCGAATTGGATGATGATTGAATTTTAGAAAAGCTTACTAAGTAATTCATAAAATTCCTCAAATTTTACGCAAGGCATTGTGAAATCGAAAACTAATTATTAATAGCCATAGCGAAACACAATTATTATTTATCAAAGTTGCAAAATAAAGTGGAGCAAAATTCGGGAATTACACAACACAAACATATTCTGGAAACATCTTACCGAATGAGTTGTAAGTTCGACGATCGATATTTAACTACTTTCAAAGATGCTTCGGAGGAAAAGCAAATGGGTACTTATTTGCCGATAAGTACCCTCGAAAATTTTATTCAGCGGAAGGGGAAAGTATCCAAACAGTTGAAAACTTGGCTTCAATGCCCATAAAGTGTCCCCGTTCTGCATTCTGTTTTGGAGTCACTTTAATAGATTTTATATTTCGAATTTTACGACGGCAGTATTGGACATTCAGTTCAAATATGGAAAGGATATGCGAATCAAACTTTCCTTACAACGCAACATATCTCCTATTTAATGTAACAAACGTTAATTTGGCAAAAAAACTTTGTCGGATGTCTGCATGAATGAATGTTAAAAAAGAATTAAATATGTAAATTAAGATAAATTTATTTAAATTAGAAACAAATACCTATTTTTCGTTCAGTCGTAAACTCAAAGTTTTGCCTACAGTCTGCAAAAACATCTTTCACCAAACTAAGAGAACTAGCATGTTTCCAACAATTTTACCTTCCATCAATAAATAAAATGTCATGCCAGCAAAGCTGACCCTTTTTCCGACAAGGAAATAATTTATTTCCTTTTATTTAAACAGCCAAGATATCAAGTCAAAAGGTGATGATTTTTTTCTGTAATATTAAAAAAAACTTGATTATTGCTACAAAAAGTAGAGTAGAAACAATTGTGTAAGAATTATGTTAAACTATATCTAGAGACTCAGATTGTTAATATGAATTCATAATTTGTCAGTGGTTCATGTTTTGATTGTTTTTATTATTATTTATTTTCCCACAGGCATAGGAAAATGAATTCATTTTTTGTCATTTTGAGTTAATATATTTGCTCAAAATTGTCATTATTACAGTAAGTTACACTATTGTTGAAGATTTTCCCTGCAATTGATAGTTCCAATTATATTTCAAAAGGCAACAAAAAGACAAGAGATAACTTACGTTCCTGCAAAATATAATTATAGTTTTTATGATGTAAATTCAACATTTCGTTTATAAGAAGTAAGGTACTCACGTAATTTCTAGTCTTTCTCGAGAGAAGAAGTTGGTTGCATCAAATAACCAATTTTAAATTTATATTTGAAAATTGTACATCTAATTATTCTGAAATCTTCGCTTAACCTAATCACAAAACAGCTTAAACCTCAATTATCATAAACTCTAAACACTTTAAAACACTTTTAAACCAATATTATAAAAATTGAAAATTTTTTCCCGATTTCCTCAAATCCAAAGCCACTTTATATATAACTTTAAAAAATTAAGAAAAGTCACATCACAGTGTCAGAAACACGAAATTGCTTATAAAATCCAATGCAACTTTGCATTTAAATAAGATGAATAACTATAAAGAAACACACATAAATTATATAAAAAAGAAACAAATAATATTTGATTGACATTTGAATCTTTTTCAAATGGCCATTTTAATTCTTAGTTTTATTCGTAGATTCACATAATTGTGGGAATATAGTCAAAATACCTATTACGCCAGGAGACTTGAACTTTAGATACCAAATTCTTCATACAAAATTTCCACATGCTTAATAAATGCTGGTAATTAAATAAAATAAAACTTTTAGAGACATACGAAAGTATAAAAAGAATGGAAATTTTCCGAGGTAAGCAATTGTAAAATATGGTAATGCATCCGTCTCGGACCAGGTTGGTAGCACCTTGGGTTAGTTTGGTTTTACCTCGGGTAAGGTTAGTAAGATTGATTCCAGTACAGGTAAGGTTGATTACGGCTCGGGTAAGGTTGAGTAATAAAAATCAGTACCGGTCGTCTCTAAAGCCTCCAATTCCCGTATCATATGAAGCATCCATTCTTCTTTTCGAATTGGTACACTGTGCATCACGATATGCAACATTTCATGGCCAATCACTTCTTCTATCCTCACATTATCTACATGAAACTGCACATAAGGAAGAATTAGTACTACTTTGTCCGGACAAGTAGTAATACGGTTTATATCTGCAACCAAATATGGGGAAAATACATGCATTTCGAGCAAAACTGGTACTCTCTTCGCATCTTTTAGCCGCAAACGTTGTTCAGGATTAAAGGGCAAATTAAGTTGAACTTGTGCTACTTCTTTTATCATCGATGTTAATAAAAAGCTATTTCTCTGGAATGTCGGTAGAGAGAGCTTCTTGTAAATTACATATGGATCTGCTAATTCCCCATGAAATAATATCATTGGCTCCACCCAATTTTCAATGGGTGGTCTAATAGCTAATTTGTAAAATGAATTTTGTACGCGCTGTAATGCAATATTTGCCGTATCTAGCATATTAATATAATGTTGCCCGTGCCAATTTTGAATGGCATAATAATCTTCAAATTTGACATCTTCATAAGCCTCATAGTAATTATATTCTTCAAGTACATCTTCCACATGGAGGCCCACCACTTCTTCATACTGTTCTCCGTAAAGTGCGGTAATTCTCTTCTTTGCTTCCTGTACATCTCCTATACCTGTTATAACATCAAGTCTTATTGTATTTAGCAACTTATCCAGTTCCTTTGGATTATTTATATGGAAGTTACTGTACATATTATTTATCGTCTCCGCACTTCTAATCCAATCAACTGCGAAATCATTATATGTGGGCATCTGCACGATCTGGTACGGATCCTGTAAGATTTTATCCAGCCCCAAATTATGTTCTATCTCAGCATCGGATATGATGTCATTAGAAATCGGAATCGATTGTCGAGTTGAATCGAAGTCGAGTTGAACTCGACTTGGGCCAGATTGAGTTCGACTTGAACCAGATTGAATCCGACCTCGGCCAGGTTGAGTCGAATCGAAGTCGAGTTGAACTCGAGTTGGGCCAGATTGAGTTCGACTTGAACCAGATTGAATCCGACCTCGGCCAGGTTGAATCCAACTCGGACTAGGTTGAATCTGACTCGGGCTAGGTTGACTCCCACTCGGGCCAGGTTGATACCAACTCGGACCAGGTTGGTCCCAACTCGGTCCAGGTTGGCTCCCACTCGGAACAGGGTTAATAGCCAAAACATATTGCTTCATAACTTCTTAAGCCTCTTCTTTACCAACGTTTAGGTTCGAAGACACCAATTCTGCAGCCTGTTCAATATTTTCTGCCCTCTCTTTCGCCAATAGACCTTTACCGCTAAGTCCTACTGTTTTAATTTTTTGAATGCGCTGTCGAAAAGGTAGAGGAACCATTTCAAGAAAATCATCCTTAGACAATTGTAGTACACGATCGGAAATTTCTTTAGTTTTCAGATGAATTTCTTTGTAATACACCTTACCCCGTCTATTAACCCTTGATACAACAACGGGTGTATCAGTTGCATGACCAAATATCCGCCTCATTTCTACAATCCTTCCATTGGATAAACGAATACACTTAGGTCCATATGGATGGATTCCTCCTGGATGAGTATTTATAAAGACATCATGACCGTCCACTTGACCTACCAATCGAGGAACATTTCCTGCTTCATCTTCTGACTTGCCAATTCTTGCTGTTAGCAATTTCCAGACTTTTTCAGTGTTTCCTGCAGTTTTTATACCAAGGGAAGAAAATTTTGTCGCTGATATTTTCATAATTTTTTTAAGTAGCTCTGCCGACTTCACTAACCCTTTCCAAATTAATCTACCGGCAAGTTCAAATCCAGGATCTACTGCCCGAATCAGACCAAGAGATAGATGCTTGAACATTTGTTTGGTAAGAATTACTTTTCCGACCGTTTCACTTAATACTTCTACAGATTCTTTAAGCCCAAGAGTTAGAGCTGCACGAATTGCATATCTTAAAGTAATTGTTCTGACAGAAGCACCAGTGACTAATATCAAACGTTGAGTAGCAATACCACTTAATTTAATACCAAGATTTACTACTTGTCCTGCAAATGGAATAAAAGTGACAATATCTCCAATACATGATAAACTCGCACCAAGAGTGTCTCCATCGTTTGCAGAGGTTATACAATTATAAAGTGGAACAAACATTAGTAAAAAATCTATTACTTTTTCTCCAAAGGTTTTATCATATCCCGAATCATACAACTATTTTCCAAAACTGTTCGCCATCATGTTTGTTACTCTGTCCTCGAATGTACTAAAATTTTCAGAAGGATGCTTTAATAATTTTTCAAATGGACTAATTTTGAATCTTGTATCTTCTGGTAAACCCAATTGTCTGTGGAACTCCTCGTGACCATCGTTATCTTTAAGCAAGGTTATATTGTCTTGATTTTGTATCATAGCATAAAAAGAAATTCCTGAAGCAGCATGATATGTTGCAAATAAAAATATGTTTGGCTTTAATTTAGTTCAGATTGGTGAACATGCAGCCGAACCACAAGATACTGCAGTCCCAACAATCTCACCCTGATACACAATTGTATCTGATGAATTAATAAGACCTATTAGATTAGCTTTGTGAAATTCATCCCGAACTAAGACTTTCTCAAGCAAACGATATTTCTCCCTAATCTCGTCAACTTGGACAGAATAGATTTTATTGAGGTGGGGTAACCTTTTACCAAGATGACGGCAAATACTAGTTGAAGCATGCGACTTATAAAATTCAATTGCTATTTCTAAGTCGACAAGTGGACATTCCTTACGTAAAATTTCTTCTGCTTTTAAGGTACGATTTTTAAAGTTGGAAAGCGCAACATAAAATTGATACAAGGGACTACTTTCAAATGCTATTTGAATCGCATCAAAGGTCTCAATCAAATGTGAAAATAAAACATAAAATGCCTCAGACCAAAAGTAATCTTTTTTAATTAAGTGTGCTACTTTGTTTTTTCTAAATTCTTCTCCTTCTTTATAAGCGTAATACAGCAAGGCTGGAAGAGCGAAAATTCGTAAAGCTGATTGATCAGTTTCATTTTGTAAGTCTGACAATTCTACTGTTTGTGACATCGTGATGTAGTCATCAAAAGTAAGATTAGATAAATTCATTCGAGCTGAACGAGCCAGCGTTAAACCAGCTTGAGCATAAATATAATCAATGTCAATTACTTTCATGTTTTTGTTTGGCTGCGGAAATAAGGGCCAAAGTAGAATTTCTAAGATTCTTAAAACTGCCAGGTAACTCAGATATGAAACAAAACCGGATCCGTTATAATATTTCAAATGCAAGATGTTATCATAAATCACTCGTTTGAGAGATGGCAAAGTTAAGTACTTTGATGAATTCACAATTTCAGCCAAATATCCGTAAACGTTACCAAATTTGGAAAACACAACGTAACTAATTATGTACTCAAAGGTTGCAATGACATATTCTACATCAAGAGTTTGATTTTCTTCCCCTCCATATAGATCACTGCCTTGCAACAATCTTTGCACAAGATTCTTTTTTGTTTCGATTTCATTGTTACTTTGATTCAGATATTCAAAAAAAGCATTTACAATCGGAATGGGCTGAAATTGTTCATCTTTTCTTATTAAGTTTTCATTATAAAGTATACCACTTAGAGTATTTAAGTAATTAATTACAGAAAGGAAGTGAACAGTTTGCACAGGATCAGCGAAGAGGCTAGAGTTGTTCATTTTGAATTGAATATCAACATCGGAGAAAACATTAATAAAATGGTTACTTGATGTCAAAGTTTTATGTTAAACTGAATACTTTGCAGCTTTTGTTTTTTTCAACTTGAAAAGTCGCTTCGTTAACAGCTGTAAGTTCAAATATTTATAGGTTTTTAAAATGTCTGTTTTAATCTGCCACATTAAATATTTGAGAATAATAAATCACAATTGTATAAATAATATAATGAATAAACTATAAATGAAGAAATATGTGAAAATGTGTACCTTTGTCTCTTTTCAATTTTCTGCTCCAAATATCCCAATTTTTTCATGCTATTAGAAACCAACGTCTCCTCGAGTGTAAAAAATGACTCTATATATGGAGTTCTAAAAGCAAAAAGAATAAAATAAAATGATTTTAAAAACACGATCCGATACAGATTGGCGTTCTTCTTTCACTGAACATAAATTTTTCAAATATAATTTTATAGCGATGCATTCGGGACGATTTCGAGAAAAATCGAGATTTGCTCAAAACACATTCGGATGAGGTCAATTCCTAATGGAAATCAAGAATCTTGATAACACTTTTCGAGATTTCTCGTCGAGATTCTCAAATTTTTTTTCGAGATTCTTGATTCCCATTAAGAGTTGATCTTATCCGAACATGCTTCGAAAAATTCTCGATTTTTCTCGAAATATTCCCGAATGCATCACAGATGATCAATGAAAAATACGACATGTCTTCCAACATGTCATAATTCAATATTATTTTATTGTAATCTAATTTTATTGGCCTCGAAGGTATAAGATAATAAAAATTGATAAAGAAACTCTACACATAAAACTAAATACGAAACAAAAAGAATTCTTTTCGAGACATTGTTAATTTGTGTTTGAAAGAGAAACTGCCGATAACAAAAATTTTTAAAAAACTATACTTACCTTTGATACCGATGAGCTTAAGATCTGAATTGTTAATAAGAAAAAAATCTGAGTTCTGGAAGCTCTATACACCTGCCATCTGTCGTGGCTCTGTCGATTGTGAGGTTAACGACATATAAAATTCTCTTATTGAAAATTATCACAATCATTAAAATCTTTACACAGGTGTCGTAAAATGATAAAGTCTACAAAAAATAGAATAGCACCTATAACTCTAGCGGTAGGCGAATTTTATCTATGTAATTTAATTATCATAAAATAGTCCCTCGTATTTTAGAACGCTACATTATTTATTTTTGGTCTTTAAAACTAGAACATTATCGAATGACAATTAAATTATGAAATTATAAAAGTAAGTTGAAAATTGTTACTTAAAGAAATCTACAATTTCGAAATAAGACTGTTCATATAATCCTTTTGTAAGCACAAAAAAAAACAAAAGATATAGTTTACCTCGATTCCAGGATAATACTAATTATCAGCAACTAGAGTTATCTGTAACAAATTTTATCCTTAGTTTTTTCTGTGATGTTCCTTTTCTAAGAAAAATAATTAAATAAGAAGGTAAATAATCTCACATTGTACACAATTCCATCAATATCAATAAAGTCGAATAATTTAATTATAGTATTGGGCTTAATTTAATTAGAATAGATTAAGTAATGTGACTTTTTAAATAAAAAGAAATGCAAAACTTTGCTATTGAAGTGGAGCTTTCTCTTTCTTTTTTGTTTTAGCTCAAACCATAAGATTCAACCTGTTAATTTTAATACAGTTTATATTCAAAATTATCTTCTGATATATTTTCATGTGTGGAAAAATAAAATACAAAACACTCTTTTCGAAATAAACAAAATACAATCTTGTTTTTCTATTAAAAATTTTTTTAAAAATCTTTCCTTTCTCTTACATTTTTAATTTTTTAATGTTTAGCGTAGATTTGAGGCACTCTCAATATAATCGACACATATTTTGATCTACTGATTCGTTTATGTATTACTTCAATGTTTATGAAAAATTTATGTAATTGTGTATGCAAAAATTAATGGCCAATATTTCAAAATATATATTTGTAGATAAATTTCAAAAAATAAATCAGAAAAAGTAGTTCAAAAATTAATTCAGTAAAGATATAATATGCGAAACAAATGGAACAAGTGACATCCGAAAATATAAAAAAGCCTTTATTTGTTATTGCAGCCGTCGCTCAATCTAAACGAGGACAATTCGATATAATTTCTTGGGAATGTTTGGATACAGGTGGGGAAGAGTCAAATTTTATACGAGACCAATATAATTTCATGTAATGGGAATGTAAAAATTTGGGAGAAGTAGGAAGTGCTAACTTAAGAGAAAGTATGGAAGCGGACTTTAGAGGAAACTGTGGTTAATGGAGCTGAATCACAGATTGTGCTCCCCTAGATTTGAATTTATTGTCAACCCTTTCTCTTTATACAGAATGCTACACGTCTGGATAGCGATCGCATGACTAGTGGAATCTTATTATTATTAGCTTTAATGGTTGATATGTGGTCTTACGGCGCCGGAAAAAAAGAAACATCTTTGTTCTTTACATACATATGTACCTTCTTGATTAATTTGAAATGAAAGAAAAATTTTGAAGTGCAAATATTATTGCGTTAAATGAATACGGAACCAGTTAAAAAGTCGATCTGGGTCATTGTCAAATGTTTGTCTATTGCACAATTCTCAACGTTCAAAAACTTACTAACAAAGTCGATATATTTTCGACATTTCTATCCTGGACCACACGGCCGTGCAAAATAAGAAAACCCGTAAATTACATTCGGGATTTTTCACCTGATTCACAATTAATTGGTTTCTATTCAAATATATCAGAAATAATTGCGAATTAAGTGGCGATTTGGTTTGGAACACAGGAAGTGGACGAGGTGGTGATCTACCTTAGGCCAAAAGAATTGCAGGAGATGATCTGACCTCGACTGCCAGAATTAGATGAAGTAGTGATCTACCCTTGACCAAAGGAATTTGATGTGGTAATCTAGCCTGAACCACAGGAATTGGACCAGGCGGTGATCTGCCTTCGACTAAAGGAATTGGAGGTAGTGTTAAATGCGGTTAAGATTTGTGGACGATAGTTTTTTGCAGATATCTAATATTATAGAAAATCTGAAGATGGTAATTTTTAATACGATTTACCGCTACCTCCTATTCCTTTAGTCCAAAGTAGATCACCAATTTCTGTGGTTCGGACCAGATCACCACCCCAAATTCCTTTGGCCCAGGGTAGTACACTAATTCATCCAACTCAGATAGTCCAGGTCAAATCTCCTCCGACAATTGTCTAATCTACAATCCTTTTTTAAGCCTTTGGAAATATTCGGGCTGACAAATAATCCATGTAATATCTTGCACTCTCCATCTTCATTTTCATCTACATCGTGCAGCAATAGACTCAACGGCAGTTTTTCCTTTCGCTGCAGCTGCTTGGAAGAAAATTGTGATAGAAATTTTTAACAGTGTACATGTAATAAATATAAATGTTATTTGTACACTCAAAATGTATAAACCTTCTGCAACTGCAAGAGGAACACTCGTTAATTCCAAAGTAAATTAAAACAATTAAAATATAAATAAAATCTTATTTTGATTCAATGAAATCAAAGTGAGCCGAATTGAATTTGATAAACTCTTTTCACTATATTTCGAGTCTGTTGCTTTAAAAGATGTTCTAATTTCAAAGCTCTACAAGCATTTTCTATTATTTCATGTAACGGATGATGCGTTTAATGTGGGTTGTAGTTTAAGTCGAATAGCAGCCTTCCCTTTCGAAAGTTTATTGGGACAAATGAAAAAGTATTTGCGAACTCCAACTCGGCCACTACTACAATTATGTCTTCACGAACAATACTATCTCAAAAATAGGAAACCACCTGTGTCGCCGTTGTCTGAAATTTTAGAAGAAGATGAAAATAGTATTAGAAAAATGAAATATAAACCATTTTTGATAACAAATGCTTCTCCTGATAACACTTTATTCACGAAGGATAAAAATGTCGTTAAAATTAAAAGCATTCGTATAAATGAATACAAGATAGGGATTAGAGGTAAAGTTTGGGAGAAAAAAGCCACTTATCACATTTCTTATAGATTCACGACACCTGAACATGTGGTAGCTAAATACGAAAGCCTCAAATAAGATCGGTAAATAGCAAATTAGTACGTCTATCTATAATTATGCGAGAAGAGGACTCGAACAATGTATTTGTTATCCCACTTCTACGCCATTAATAATTTTATTCTCGCTTATACTATATATCTTGAATTCACGTTAATTTTTGTGGTTTGCAAAAAAAAAAAGATATAAACAGACAATAAAATCTCGTATGTTTCATATGAAAATAAAATTTTATGATTTTTCATCCACCCACTCATGTGAATCAACGATGTCTTATGTTGATTTTGTTATTTTTAATACCATAATTAATCCTCAGTCCAGTTTTGAAAATCTGAGATTTTAGTTTATTCTGAAGTTTAATCAGAAATTAAGCCATTTTCAATCTCTTAATCAGATATTACCTTTTTTAGTTGTTGAGGAATTCAAATTCAAAATTATTAAGCATTGTTAAACAAACACAAATTTTTTTCAGTTATCACTGACAGCTGGAAGTCCTCTGCATCGTAGTGTACAGCGAGGTCTTCTTCATTTTCAGAATCTTCATTTGCTCCATTTCCTCCAATTTCAGCATCATCTGACTAATTATCGGAATCTGAAGTATTATCTGGATCTCAAGTTTCATCAGACTCTTCTGATTCTGAGCTCGCAGAACTCAACTCACTAGTCGAATGACGATTTCTTAACTCTTTTTCAGAGCCTTCTTCTACACTTTCTTCCTCGCTTTGATCTATAGTACACATTATATTATTTAAACGATGTATATCAGGTTAAGGATAAAAGAAAAATAAAATAAAAAATAAAACTTTTCAATCAATGAAACTTGTTGAAGGATTCAAATTCAAAATTGATCATAGCATTGGTAAACAAACATAAATTTCTTTCAGTTATCACTGAAAACTGAACAGCTGGACAGCTGAAAGTCCTCTCCATCGTTGTGTACAGCGAGGTCTTTTTCATTTTCAGAATCTTCATTTGCTCCATTTTCTCCAATTTCAGCATCATCTGACTAATTATCGGAATCTGAAGTATTATCTGGATCTCAAGTTTCATCAGACTCTTCTGATTCTGAGCTCGCAGAACTCAACTCACTAGTCGAATGACGATTTCTTAACTCTTGCTCAGAGCCTCCTTCTACACTTTAAGAATAAATGGTAGCAGATCAAAGCAGACATTTTGTGTTTCTAACTATGTATACCCTCGTGAAAAGAAAGACCAACTTAAGACTACAGTGTAGGCAGATAAAGGCCTGTCTTAAAGTGGTCTTAACCTGATCTTTTCTGGTCCCCAGAAGACCACAGTCCTTTTGTACCCGCCAGCAATTTAAATCCCCAATATCCCATCATTATTAGGATCATCATTTTCTTGTAAGTTTCCACAGAAAGAGATGAAGAAATTGTGGGAGGGACAGAGTTGAAGCCTCTAGATCTGACTTTCA
>JBAGKK010233560.1:0-21568 GCA_037177015.1 Euceroptres primus | reverse complement strand
TTTAATATAAATTGGTTATAAATATTAATGTAAAGAAGTAGATGATATCAATGTTCATGAGTTTTGGTAGTTCACCGGTTCATTATCAGCCAAAAGTTCGGCACGTTTTTCGCATCCCGCAAAATTTCAACATTGTGAATGATTGTTGCTGAATACATGTGAACTACTGAACTACTGAATTCAGCAATGTTAATTTATACAGAACAGTGAGAACACAGTTCATTAATGATATGTATATTATAATAGCTCTCTTTAGTATATATCTTAGAATGTTTCTTCAGTTTTAAAAATTTGTTACACATTTCTTAACTCATCAATATATAAAGATATATGGATTGGTAGAACATATTATCATTAGTCTGTTTAAATAGCTCAGTGGATACGTGCCCGGTGGCTTATGCGTCTTCATCATCATGCAACTGCGATGTGTTTGAGTGTTCGAGTCCTTCCACCTAATGATTTTTTCTGTTTCAGGTTATATTGTTATTTAATGTAATGTAAAATTTCAATTAAATGATTATATGTATATTTATAGCAAAACAAAGTGTTATTGATATTCAGTTGACATTATATTATAAAAAAGTGTAATAAGCGATTATTTTTTTATTACCTGGAAACTTATTTATTTCGGCGGAATTTTACGTTTTTGTTGAGTAAAATCCCCACTCAGATCTGAACATCACAGCTGCACTTATAAAATTCATCGCCAGATGGAGTTTTACCATCGACCATCCATGTTGAGTCTTCGCCTCGCAATGCCAGTATCGATACCGACTCACAACATTTCAGGTTTGTTGCCAATTCATCATTTCTAACCTTAATTAACTTGGGTTTCTCTGAAACTCGATATAAATAATGATGCCAACAAAATTACTTATTCTAGTTCTTATTCTAGACTGAGATTCCTGGCTTGGCGGTCACTGACTATTTCCGTTCGCCTGGCGTTTCGGGGTTAGGTTTTTGCTTCGGCGAAATCATGGAAAGTTCTTACAAAAACGTGCGTTTTTCTAAAACCACGTTACAACTCCCCTGGACCTAGCCGAAGACTACCGGCTTTACTTACTCACGACGCGACCGTCTTTCCACTCTGTCACCAGTCTCCCAAGTCTCACGGCCTACTATATAAATAATAACCCAAAAAACAGCAAGGGAATTCATTTCTGGGATCTTCCAACTTGAATAGCCCTGACCTGCCTAGCTCTTGCTTCAACCATCCTAGACACTCGATTTTGCAACCTGGACTATCCTTGCTAGCGAAGTTCCTGATTGAATCAAGCAATCATCCAAGAAAAGGATCTCAAGTTTTCGATCTAGGCCTCAGCTGAGCTTCCCTTTATCATCCCTATTTGAATCATCTCTCAAAAGGACCGGATAATAACCTCGCATATCCGTGAACTTCTCTCTGGAGACTGGTAAATAAAAGAAAACTGTTATCGGGCACCCTCTATATTCTGGGGTTATCGTAAGTCCCGTTCCAACTCTAAATATACATTTATGTTCTCGTTGCTTTGGGAAGCGACTAAGAGCTACCAACGAAAAAAACTTCCTAGAGCATAAAACAAGTAACATAAAAAAAAATTCGACCCGTTTAGGCAAAGCGTCGAGGGGTGAGGCACTCCTCCCAGTGATGCCCCCTTCCGCCACAGTTGGCGCAGACGCCACTCGATGTTGTACCGCGTGCCACGGATCTGCTACCGGACCCACGGAAGGCTCTGCGTTGTTCTCTGCCGGGGCTCCTACTCCCAGACCAAGTTGGGCGGTCAGGTTCGCTTCCACTAATAAGAGGGATCTTCCGCTGGACCTTCCTTTCTCGACATGGGTTCCGACCCAAAACTCCTTTACTCTGGGTCTCTTTAGCTCGGCCCTTCCCCATACTGGAGTGTGTGAGAAGCGTCCCTGGCCGTTCCGGCCGGATTCCACCTCATCGGGGTGTCGTCAGGGATCGATTCTACCTAGTTGCTCTTCTGTCTTCAACGCTCGCTGAAGGTTCCGGATGCGCCACGCCCTCGGCTGCCGATGGACTACTTATTTCTACAGTACCTTGGACATGTGGGGGTTAGGGGTTCTACTAGGGAAGAGTGACTTCCTATTGTTTGACTACTCCCTCCTCCTTAGAAGGTCCCTCGTCGTAATACGGGACCAGTAGTTTTACCGGGAACCTTCCTACCAATTGTCCGTTTTCGGTCCCTAACTCATACACCGACGACCACAAAACAGGAACTGTGACGTACGGCCCTTGCTTTTTCTCCCCGAATCCCCTCGTAATCCCTTTTGGGGCAGGTGACGTTATTTAAGCTTTGCGCATAACCTTGCCTCACTCCTTAAACACCTGATATCGCCAACTTTTGTCGTAGTTTACCTTCTGACGGTCAAACGCGTTCTTGTGGTGTAAGGAGACGAAATCCTGAAGCTACCTTCGTTTAGCCATCCGTTGCGTTCATTCTTCATGGTCTGGTGGAGGTACACCGACAGGTTCCTCTACTCTCCGGCCTAGGCTATTATAAGGCCGTGGTTCCATACCTAGATTCAGCTAAGCCAGGCAAACCCTTAGTGGTGCGCTATGCATAAACCAAGCTCGGTTTCTACCGTCGTGTACGATTCCGAACGTATGAATGAAGTGCATGCCCAGGAACACTTGTTCACCCATGCCTGGGACAATATGGATCTTTATTATTTGCGCAACACGATATATTTCGATAAGGAGGTAACACGCGGCTTGTCTGATCGTACCGTCCGCGGTCATAATCGCTTGATTCGGTGCCGCGTACAGCGTGGCTTTGTACCTTTTCGCTATAGCCAAGCCAATATCTCCCATCATGGTTCGAGATTCACCGCTATCGATTAGAGCGAGGACATTCGACCTTTGTCCTCCTGCGGAGGCCCTTTTACTTTTAAGCACAGTGGCAATGACGAGCCTGCCCCCGGTGAAACTGCGGGTGGTTCGTTTGACTCCAATAGGGCTGATATCACTTGATTCTCTTTCCAAGGGTTTTCTTTTTCTCTTAGCCTCGCTCTTGTGTTGAGAACTATGGTATTTTCGATTTCTATAGTTCGGGGTACCGACATCCAGTCCGCTTATGTCGATGGAGTGTCCAAGTGAGTAGGATTCGTACCCTGAGCTATCCCTTCCCTTGATGGTTCCGTCGACTCAAGCCTGTTCTCTTCCGGTTCTAGCCTATTATCTTGTGGGAACAATCCAAAACTGGCGGGAGAAAAGCTGACCCTTACTTTTCCTCACTTTTTCTGTTTCCCGGACAGTTCCCGGACAGTTTGCATTCCTTAGTGGTCACTTTCTTTTTGCCACACCGACGAAAATATGCGTACTCTGGAATCAGGGACTTTTCTGGGCGCGGTGGAGCCAGATCTTCACCTAACGTTGCTGTTACGCGTTCGTATTCCGCCGCTAACACCGCGAACCCGTTATAGTCCGTAAATTTGAAATTTCTGATCGCGCTTCTAAAGTCTGATCTAAGATTCGCGTAAACCCGGTTCATATTGATCTAGAGATCGATAGGCTTTGTCGAGAGTGGATAAAGCCCGTACATAAAAGTTCGGTAATCTGCCACCGGTTCCTCCTGACCTTGCCTGCGTGAGAGGATCTGCTCTTCTAACCTTTCTTGGTAGAACGCGTCCCCAAAGCGGGCTTGAAAATGCCGTTTGTACTGGTACGATGTACTTCATCTTTTTGGATTGTGACAAAACAATGCGATATCTTTTTACAAAAGGGCATTGCAACCAATAATTCCTCGTCCGAGAGGAAAGAGGCAACTTTGCCTTTCTCTACCCTCCACAGGAAATTGTGTGAATACGAACGATCCCGCAGTACTTGACATTTGATCTGCCTCCAACCGTGGCCAACGTCGACGCTCACGGGGGGTCGTTTGTAACATCGAGAATGGTTGGTAGAATACGATACGGTGCTTGTTACCCTCCGGTCGATCCGTTCCTGTCTCATCGGTTTTGAAAAGGTTTTTTAACAAGGTTTACAATAAAAATAATTATTTTACAATAAAAGAATTATTTTACCTTGATTTTACATTTTAAAAAACATTTTTGAGTTTTTCTCTAAATGCGGCATTTTTTTTCAAGTAAGCTAGAAAAAAAGCTTGATTTTTTCTCTTGAAAAAAATCCCAAAACGAAAATGGGATGGAAAGTATTGGTTGAGTTGTAGAAGCTCGTAAAAGTGCGGGTGCCCCGCGCCAACTAGCCACAGCATTACTAGTCGTGCTGAGATGACTCAGTGGTTCTAATACTTGATAAAACTGGTTTTTTTGTTTACACGTAACGAAAATTTTATTTTATTCTGACTTTTTGACAGTTTTAGAATAATTCAGATATCTCGTGGCCGCTAAACCAATAGATTCCATCTCGAATTATAACTTTCACTTAATTCGCATTTGTTTTACATGTGTAGTCATATAGGAAACAAGTGAAAAGTGAATTCTTTGACATCCGCAGTTACTATCATAAATACGTTTCATTCACTTCGTAAACGGTTGCTCTCGCTTCGCTGAATCGTGTATTTGTAGCATTCATACCTTATATTAGGCTTCTTCAGTAATTGTACTGGTTCTTTTCTCATTTACATCTACTGTAGTAGTTTGATTTGTTACAATACACAAAAAAATATTTCTTTGAGAAGTACTTCGACACAATGAAACGCGAAATTATTTGAAAGAGATTATCCAATAAATAATGTGAGCTTTCCTTCTCCGTCAACATCAAAATCTAAGAGATCAACAAATTATTGTAACAATGAACAGCATGAGTCGGCAATGGAGATTCTTCAACAAGTCAAAGAAAGATTAAAAAACTTTTCCAGTAATTCGGAAAAAGTTTTACTTTTGACACTTGCACCAAAGTCTTGAGGTCGCAGGAGGTTAGCTCAAGAATTCGGGGCCTCTCAACGTCAGACTCGAAAAGCTATAAAAACGGGTAGCAGAAAAAGACATTTTAACATCTCGCAATCCAAAAAAAAGGTAGAGTTTTAGCACATGAAACAGAAAGTTTGGTTAAAGCTTTTTACCTCGATGACGACAATAGTCGCATGATGCCCGGAAAGAAAGATTTCGTCTCAATTAAAAAAGATAACGGCTCCTGGGAGCACATTCATAAGAAGTTAATTCTGTGCAATCTTTCGAAATTATACAGTAATTTTGGAAATCAGTACCCTGAAATTGAAATTAGTTTTTCAAAATTCTCACAACTCAGAACTCGTCATTGCGTACTCGCTGGAGCTACTGGAACACATAATGTTTGTGTGTGTGCCCACCACGAAAACATTAACCTAATGCTGGATGCCGTGAAAATAATAGAAGTCACCCATGATACTGAGTCTCCTATTATAACACATCATGACGCTATAAAAAAAAATCATATGTCGCAGTCCTTGTTCAGAATGCTACCTTGCTGAGTGTAAATCATGTCTTAGTACAGATGCTCTTAAAAATTTTTTGAAATCAGTCTTTGCAGATCATTCTATTGATATGATAGAATATCAGTGTTAGCAACAAACTGATAGAAGCACATTACGTACTGAGATTACTGATGCAGAAGAACTTGTCGAGTGTCTATTTAAACTGAAGTGTTATTCTTTTATAGCTAAGCAGCAATCTTTTTTTTCAAACATTTGAAGAATAGCTTGAAAGAAGGAGAATTTCTAATTTTATGCGATTTTGCTGAAAACTATTCATTCGTAGCACAAAATGCCGCAGTCATTTCATTGGAGCAATGATCAGGTTACGATCTTTACAACTGTCATCTACTATAGAGAAGGTAATGAATTGAAACATCGCAGTCTAGCTTTTTTATTCGACGACCTAAATCACGACACAGTATTTTAAAAATAAGTACAATTTTACCAGTCTGTTGCATCATGAAGCTGACTTTGGTATTCAGGCGGAATGACACTTCCACGCGACTGCACATAAAAAAGGACCATGTGATGGAATTGCGGGCAATTTGAAAAAACTCGCCGCACGTGCCAGTCTCGAGGCGTCCTCTCAGAATTAGATTTTGACTGTTGATGCTCTATATCAATAAGCTAAGAAAAACTTGCCTGAAACGGTAATATTTTTCATCTGCAAAGAAAATCATGCCGCCACTGCTGCAAACCTTAAAACTCGATTCGACTCTGCAAAGACTGTGCCGCTCACACAAAAATACAATTCTTTTGTACCCTCTCCGGAATCGATTCTGATTTTGAAGAAGTATTCGTCATCTCCACAGTATGACATTTTCCCAAAGAGAAAGAACGCGAAGAGATCACGAAGAGAAGAGCAAAGTGAACATTAAATTTAATTTAAAAAAAGCATTTTTTAAGTAACACTGTGAGAGGCAAGGAGTCTCACACCAAACAGCACCCCAAAACGTGAGAGGCAAGGGGACTTACATCAAAAAGCACCCTGATATGTGAAAGGCAAGGAGACTCACATCAAAAAGCACCCCAAATTGTTAAAGGCAAAGAGGTTAACACCAAAAAAACACCCCAAAACGTGGAAGGGAAGGACATTCACCAAAAACCATCTTGAAATGTAACAGGCGAGCAGAACCATCCACCACAATCGTTTATTATTTTATTATTAACTATCATTTTTCTACAATGAAACCGTTTTGAAAATTCCATCTAGAAGATATCTAAATCGTTCTCCAACTACAAAAAAAGTAAGAATAAAATAAAATATTTGTTACGCGTAAATAGAAGAGCCATTTTTATTAAGTATTAGAATCACTGAGTCACCTCAGCATGACTAGTAACGCTGTGGCTAGTTGGTGCAGGGCACCCGCGATTTTATGAGCTTCTACAACTCAATCAATACTTTTCATCCCATTTTCGTTTTGGGATGTTTTTCAAGAGAAAAAATCAAGCTTTTTTTCTAGCTTACTTAAAAAAAATAAAAAATGCCGCATTTGGCGAAAAACTCAAAAATGTTTTTAAAATGAAAAATCAAGGTGAAATAATTTTGGCAAATTTTACCCCATAATTTTACCCCATAGATAGGACCGCGATTTTTCGCCAGTCTCCTTGAAGTCTACAACTGCCAATTGTGTTTCTTGAATTTTCACCTCTAGAAGCATAAAGAGCGGACTGATCAATGTTGTCGTCATCTCAGTTATCTTCTTTGGGCGATTGAGATTTGTTTTCTGCTTCTTCCCGCTAATATTTTGTTCTGTAAATGTTTTCAAATTTGACCATTTTGCTATTTCTTTACCCCAGGATGTCAAATCAAACGTTTCTGCTTCAAGTCTAGGATCGAGTAGTAATACATCACAGTAAACCCAATTGGTTTTACTGTAATGGTTCATTATATTTTACAGAGCTGATTGAAGGGCACTTTGAAGTCTTATGTCAGTCACAGTTTTTCTCGTTTTTGAGTTAAACCTTAAGACCTCTTCTTGATTTTATCAACTAGTACGTTGAAACCGACAACTAATGGAAGAGTGACATATTTTTTTCCACAAAAAACTGTTGAGCAACTCTTGAAGTACCGTAGGTATTTGACGACTGCTTCGAGAAAGTTACAGTCGGAGGCTGATAACTGTAGAAGTCTAAGATCTGGGTCAGTTTCGCATAATACAACTATCGCCTTTTTTAATTTTAAACCCGTGTCAATCATGCCATGTGTATTATTGTCAAATTACTCCATTTTGCTTTCTCATCCAGGAAGCTTTGTGACAATAAAAATTTCTACAATATTTGTAACACCAGTATTCTTACGAAGTACATTTACAAAAAAAATATAAAGTATAAAAATTTATTCGGCTTTAAACGTTTAACGACATTCATGATCACTATGCTACTTCAGTCTAGATGTGCCATAGTTGGCGACAGCCTGCAATACTTTTGCGAGACTTTTTATCGAAATTACTAGCAACATTGCAGCTTATCTTTTCGGTCAATTCAGCATTTTCGTTTCAAGACTGTTGAAGGTGCCTTTCGTTTTCAAAATACCTTCTTCTTCGTACTTATGTTTGTTGGGTCATCACAGCAGTATAGGAGATAACTCTTGAAGATTTTCCGTCATCTGAAAAAGAGTATCCGCGTTTACCTCTTCATCTGTGATCGTGTCCATGGTAGCACTTTCAAGGGCGTAAATCAACTCATACAGCTTTAATGATGGATGCTTTAGGAAACCTCTAGATTTCAATTCTATTAACTTAAGGCGTTCAGGTATTGCATCAGTTGGTGACAGGATTAAACTCGACGAGCATTCATTACAAATGACAGTTTTGATATCGACGATGAACTTAGCAAACCTGGATTTTTTTCGCCTCACGTAACCTGCTACGTAACTTATAGCGTACTCATGAACTTCAGAAAATGAATAATTGTGGTCAACATCTTTAAGACTCAGCAAAATATAAAAAATATCCTGATCTGGTACATTAGACCCTTTTAAGAGTTGATTAAGGAATAAGTTGTTATCAACTTGTACATTTGTAGAAAGAGACCTAAATCTGGGTGATCGTTGGAGTCACAGCAATCGCGCATCACTCCAAAAAATTTCTGCAAACAGAAAGTAGTTATTCGATTAAGATATTTGAATTTCTTGATGAATACTTGTAAATTTTTTATACAATTGTACCTCCAAGCTGTCTTAATTTAAGCCCGCTGTCATTAAGTACTGGTAACCGCACTTTGACTCGAAAAACTCGCAGATTTTCAGAGCAGCTTTTGGCGGTATCTTCAGTCCGTAGCAGCAGTTTTCGGTGAGATATTCGTAATTAGTTTTCTATGCCGCCTTCTCACACTCCTTGAGGTAGTTCAGAAAGTTTTCCATGACCTATGTGGTTTAATTATTATTATTCATATCTTCCCGTAGTAAGCGAACTGTATTAACTTGATAAATCTATTTACTGAAAAAAGAGGATAATGTTAGCTGTTTCTACAAGCTAGAAATAATATAAAGGACCTCGTACAAAATATAATAAAAATGATTATCCGCGAAATCCTATTCGCCATCTTAACGCTACAGAGCGTCAAAAGTTGATAGTAAATCGTTTAAGTACACACACCACGCATAAGTGAGAGATATACATAATGCACATGACTACGCATATGTACATAAATGTGCAAAAGTGAAAGTGAGTGAGTGAGTGAGTGAGTCTAACAAGTAAACCTACGGAACTGTCACTCGCCGATTTAGATGAAACTGTGCAAATTTGTAGAACTAGGGAAAATAATCAACACGTATTTTTTATATCGACTGAGAAACAATTCGAAGGGTAGAAACTACCCCTCGTATATGAATGGTGGACTTCACGTTTCAACTGCAACAAGTCGGGTGATTCAAAAGGTGAGATGGTTTTAAGGAGTTTTCGATGTCGCTGAATTCAAATCTGTGGTTGAAATTATAAAATTCGAAATGACGGATCCAATATGGCGTCTGCTTGTCGCACACGAGGGGTGGTTTCCTCTTTTCAACTATAATGAGTCGGGTGATTGGGGAGTTAAAATGCTTCTAAAGGGTTTTTGATGTCACTGAATCCATATCTGACAATGAGGCTGTACTCACGAAATTCCAAACGTCGGATTCAATATCGCAATATCCCAATTCGTGATTGAAATTACAAAATTCCAAATTATTATATCATTGATATCTGTGAATTCTCATTTCGCTCTCTGCCGAACCCAGGAATAAACAACGAGGAGGTGGCAGTATCTATTCCCATTCTTTTTTTTTCATTTTTAATTTTTTTTAGTTTTTCGTTCTTAAATTTTTTTCAATTTCAATTGTTTATTTTTATTTTCAGGCAATTTTTCATTCTTCGAATACTCACCATCAGTCGAATTCATCACATTCATTCGCAGTAACTTTTGCAGAAGTGATAATCATCAAAAAATTTCGTCATGCATAGCGATTTTGTGCACCATGCACACCTTATCACGGCTGCTTCACTGCACAAGTCACACATTGGCGTACAATTTTTGAAGCAGTAATCCACAGGGTTCTCAAACTCGAGTGGTCTCTCTTGCAAGTAGCCACTTTTGAACCAAGCGCACTTGATGAGATTTCTGAATCGAGGGGAAGATAACTGATCTCATTTTGCACTTTTTTAAACAAATTCATTGGCTTCTCTTTCCAGTTTTCCTTTATCGATAATCGATTTTTGTGTCACAAGTTTGTTTATTTTTCTGGAAACAATTCTGTGTTTTTGTTTGAACTCGTGAACCAATTTTGCAGAAACTTTAAATATATTCGGCGATAACTGCATCAAATATCAATTTGCGTTTTTGGCATTTGTTTTTATTTAGCGTGGTTTGTCTAAATTCACACTCTATCGCGAGGCATTTGTTTCCCTGATATTCAAACTTCTTTCCTGTATTTCGGAACATTCTTCCTCGCGCTTCTGACCTCCACCAACAATCTCCGCCAAAAATCTCTTCTGAATAAAAGTCCATATACTTTAGAATTATAGATTCAATGTTTGAATAATCTTTTCACAATCAATCAAACACGCTGAATATCCTTTATTCATAAGCACATCTTCAATATGTTATTAGTTTAGCAATAAGTTCCTATAACGTGATTAGTGATTATGAATCCTAAGAATATCTTGAAGCTCTTAACAAGGGCTTTCGATGAGCCTCAATACAATATAGAATCTTTTATAACTGAAGAGGAAAAGGCTTTTAGTTCAAAATTAGAAGTCTTGATAAAAGATTCTATCGAAGATTCTCTGTTCATTGAAACTTACGAAGCCTTACGTTTCAAAAATGCAAATGATATTTCCGATCCAGTTTTAATTGAAGGAAATTATGGTGACCATTTTGTTTGATATCGAGATGAATTTAAATTTGAATTCATCCGAAGATGCGGGAATCGGTAATGAGTATAAAAAGAAAGCTATTGAATATAGGAAGTCGGGGAAAAAACGCAAATTGACATTTGACACAGTTCAACGTAGGTTCAAACGATTAAATTCAAAGCGACAATTATATCGATGGGAAGAACAGGTCGCAAGTGATAGAATTCAAACCGAAAAACTTCAGAAAATACCTGAATATACCTTGAATAAGTTTCAAGAAGCTGTTCAAAAATCAATGACCGTTCATGATCTCGATATTCACAGGTGGGCTTTAAAAGCTCGAGATGAGGTATCGTTGTCGCCGAATTTATTCAAAGCTTCTGCAAAATGAGTTCACGAGTTTAAACAAAAATACAGAATTGTTTCCAGAAAATAAACAAATTTGTGACACAAAAATCGATTATCGATAAAGGAAAACTGGGAAGAATAAAAATTTGTTAAAAATAAATTTGTTAAAATGCCAATAAATTTGTTAAAAAAGTGCAAAATGACATTTTATTAGTTGGGGAAGAGAACCTTTTAAACTCTAAACAATCAGGTTTTAATCTAGAAATGAACAGGGGACGAACTCTGTCATTTAAAGGGCAAGAAACAGTTGAAGAATTGGCACATTCAATAAATTCTATGACTAATAGCTGCACTATACAATCGTTGACCACTGCAAGTGGCGTTTTGCTATTACCCTTGTTGATCGTATTACAAGAAAAAGATGGGAAATTCAGCCCTCGAGTACAACAAAATCTCTTCAAGTCTGACAATGTCCTCGTTTTAACTTCAAAATCAGAAAAGCTGACCTCTGACCTAGTGAGAACATGGTTTCAAGAAGTCTATCTCCCATCATACAGCGAAAAGAGTGTTCTTTTGTTAGATTCATGCAGTGGTCAAAATGAGAAAACATTCAAACCAATCGTGGAATCGAGGGAATATTTGAAAATTCACACTATTCCCACATGAACAACAGAAATGATTCAACCGCTTAATGTCTTCTTCCTTAGGCCTTAGAAAAACTGCATCAAAAACTTTTCTGACATAGAGGTCCTTTATAATCACGATATAAATTTACACCACCGCAATATCATCAAGCTCCAATCTCTGATCCATAATCAGTTCTCGTCCCCTCGATTCAGAAATCTCATCAAGTGCGCTTGGTTCAAAAGTGGCTACTTGCAAGAGAGACCACTCGAGTTTGAGAATCCAATGAATTACTGCTTCAAAAATTGTGCGCCAATGTGCGACTTGTGCAGTGAAGCAGCCGTGATAAGGTGTGCATGGTACACAAAATCGCTATGCATGACGAAATTTTTTTATGATTATTACTTCTGCAAAAGTTACTGCGAGTGGATGTGATGAATTCGGCTAATGGTAAGTATTCGAAAAAAGAAAAATTGCCTGAAAATAAAAATAAACAATTCAAATTCAAAAAAAATTTAAAAAACGAAAAACTAAAAAAAAATTAAAAATGAAAAAAAAGCATGGGAATAGATACTCGCCACCTCCTTGTTGGTTATTCCTGGGTTCGGCAGAGAGCGAGATGAAAATCCACCGATATCAATGATATAAGAATTTGAAATTTTGTAATTTCAACCACGAATTGAGATATTGCCATATTGAATCCAATGTTTGGAATTTTGTGATTACAGCCTCATTGTCAGATATAAATTCAGCGACATCAAAAACTCTTTAGAAGCATTTTAACTCCCCAATCACTCGACTCATTATAGTTGAAAAGAGGAAAACACCCCTCGTGTGCGACAAGCAGACGCCATATTGGACCCGTCATTTCGAATTTTGTTATTTCAACCACAGATTTGAATTCAGCGACATCGAAAACCTCTTAAAAGCATCTCACCTTTTGAATCACCCGACTTGTTGCAGTTGAAGCGTGAAAACGACCCTTTATATACGAGGGGTAGTTTCTACCCTTAGAATTGTTTCTCAGCCGATATAAAAAATACGTGTCGATTATTTTACCTAGTTCTACAAATTTGCAAAGTTTCATCAAAATCGGCGATCAACAGTTCCGTACGTTCACTTGTTAGTCACTCAATCACTCAGTCACTTAATCACTCAGTTGCTCAGGCTTGAACCTCCCCCCCTCTCACTTTTGCACACATGTACATATACGTAGTCACGTGCATTATGTATGGTGTATGTACTTGAAGGGTTTACTATCAACTTTTTACGCTCTGTAGCGTCAAGATGGCGCACAGTGAACTAAAGTGAAAAAGTTCGTGACAAAATCGTAGAACTTTTGATAGGAATTTATGTTATTTTTTACCATGGGCGCTCAGATATTATATTTAATGTGCTACACATATTTTTTAATAGATTTTGTCATGCTGAATCCGAATCTGGGCTTTAAATCGACCTAGGTGTGTTTGTTTCTAAGAAAAATGCAATTAAATTATCTATTTTAAACCTTTATCGCATGAATGATATGCACTAATGTAAATTTAACTATTTGTTGTAATTAAGGGGTTTTGGGGTCGTTAAATTGGAATACAAAGTAAAAATGTCAAAATTCAAAATTGTGGATGCAATATGGCGGAACAGAATTATAATACCGAGCTGATATGACTGAAAATTACTGTACGGGTGTTTTTGGATCGCTGATTTCGAATCTAAAGTCGAAATTTCAGAATTCAAAAGAAAGGATCCAATATGGCGGAATGTCATTGTGAGAATATAACCGATTTTATTAAAAATCGCTACTCGGGGGTGTTTCGTACAGCCGACTTCAAATCTAGAGTCAAAATTCAAAAACTGAAAATATCTTAATTTAAGCATAAAAATAGCCAATCCAATACGGGATAAAGTAATAGTTTAATACAAAAATGTTAATTCTAAATTTGAAAACCTGCATTGAATTTGAGATTTTTCCCCTGTGGTACGATTATTAACTACCAGTTATCAATTATAAGGCAATTATAAGATAGTTGATGAGCTATACTTATTAGTCGCTTAATCAGATTGGAACTTTACTTTAGAAATGATATATCCCATTCCATTACCATCAATTCTAACAGTCATGTGCAGTTACAAGAGTGGCCCACAAGATATCTAGGGAAATGCGCGTCATCATCATTGATCCGGCTCCGTCCAGAATTGATTTCGAAAGGATTTCGTTTTGACGCCGTTTGCCGCAATAAATGACCAAATTCTTATTATCATAATAAATAATAAAGTCTTGGGGAAACAGCTCTGATTTCGACAAAAGTGTCGGTTTCGTACAGAAAATATTTTTCCGTCAAGTGCAGCTTCTCCTATCGACCATCTCTTTCTAAATTTTCGTCTGCTTCCTCCGAATTTATGGAATAGTTTTAGTCGACAATTTGTCCTATCAACAAATTAAAAAATTCTGCCGACTGTGCGGGGCCACGACAGTACCTGTAAGTATAATTTCATTTCATTCCAATAAAAATTAAAATTAAATATACATTTTTTCCAGTGTTGGAAAAATTGGGGGTTTCGACTTAGAAAAATTTCGGAACCAGTCGGCCATTTTCAAAGACGTTTAACGTTCACCCTTAAATCTTGTAATTCATTACATGTTACATTCTAATAATCATTGAGAATATATTGGTTTTATTTAATAGTGTTTTATAGTGATAAATAAAAACTAACTGTCCTATGAAAAAGAATCGGTGAAACGGAAACTTGTAGATCTTTTTTTGCGCTAAACATTTTTCGTGTTTCACATAGTTTTGCCGAAAATGCATTTTTCGATTATTTTTAGTGGCTATCTTCGGTTTAACCAAAAAGGGGTGATCAAATCAAGCTCCTTAATGAATTAATCGTTTCTTCTTGGAATTTGAAAAAGCGTATGTAACGTATTGTGGTTGACCAAGCGAAATTTTCAATCGTGCGCCATCTAACTGAAGCGCGTGGAAGAATGCAAGGTCACATAAACCAGCCGACAGCTGTGAAATAGAAAACGAATTCCAGCGGGCTCTACTAAGCCAAAACAGCTAACACTACACGAAAATTTGAATTTAAAGATTTACTATTCATTGAATGCAACCAAGAGACTGTCGAGTCTAAAACAATTTACGGGCCGTAGGAATTATATATTTATTTTAATACATCAAATAATTACTTAATATTATTAAATCAGATTTGATCATTTTAAAGATCTAATTTTTATCTAATTTTTGAACACTCTAAAAGTCAAAGAAATAGTAAACCTAAATTAAAAGTATTAAAAACTCTTTTAACTATTTCAAATAAAATTACTAGTTTCACGAGAAACCTGTCATTCAAATCACTCTTGAGAGTGGTAACTTGACAATCTGACTGAGAGTTATTATAAACTTAAGGTGAGTCACGATTGGGACCGAGGAGCGTGGACTAAAGCATAGGTTGAAACTGATTGGAGCGCATTTTGAGAAAGAAATGTTTTTGGTTAAGAAAATAAAATAGCAGGGATGAAGTCAGTCAGAAAGTAGGGATGACTAGTATAAAACACACTGAATTCCAACTAGTTCAGTTGACAGTTTTTTTATAACGATTTCAGTATCGTCTTCGTCATGTGCATTCCTATTTTAACCGTTGGGAAAACAATATATACACAGAATTCGGAATAATAAATTTCATTGTTTTTCACTAAAATTTCCTTTAAATACCTTTTATATTAAGGTCATCTCAAAATAGTATGACTCATGAACATATATCAAATCGTTTTATAGAATCAAATCCGAAAAATTACGAACTTGATTATATTCCACAATTTCATTTTTGTTGGTTAACCTCGTTTAATGATTGCTGGAAAATCGTGATTATTTTGGAAAACGGACATTCGTTAACGTTTGAAATACCTAAGTGAATCTTCTCGATTTCAAAAATCAAGGTCTTGAGAACTCTGTGTGAACGAAAACGTTTAATAAGAAGTACAGTTTGTTATAATAGTGCGTGGCTCGCAGATTGTGTTCCTTGTGTTGAAAACATATTAATGAAATATAAAACAATAGTAATCAAGCCAAATTTTAAACGCGTTATTATTTCCTTCACCCGATTAATAAAAAAAAAAGTAAACTAATTCGATAGTCGTCACAGTAGGAACCTACCTTCCTCTTCGACACGAGAAATCAACTCTCCTACTGCAGATAAAGCTAAATTATTACCTTGAGGAAATATTGACGTATTCAGCGGATAAGGAAGAGTTCCGGACATAATCAAACATGTGAAGTAACATGTGTGAAAGCGCAAATAATCACGATAATTCGGTCTGGGCTCGATCTGGAGGATGGAATACTGCAGCTCCATCTTCCGGATTTTTAATATATTTGACTGGGTCTGGGTCTGATTTAGCTTTTTACATCAAAAGGCTAGGTCAAAGAATTTCTGTACGGGTGTGTACCTGAGCAAATACTCGCCCGAGAAAACCTCTTTAAAATTTTGTTTTTTTTTGAGTTATTTGATAAAAAATAAATTACTGTGATTACGTAATTCATTAGACAATTTTAGAAACCCACGTAAAACATCGAGCGTGAAGCACGAGTATCGTGATGAGAATGTTTTCCTTAAGGTCCCTTTGAACTTGAAATAAAAAAATGTAATATTCTGCTTAAAAGCCCTGAACACTTTGAGAATGTTAAAATTGATTTAATTTCTAAAGAATCAATAAAATATTAGTGAGTCGCAAACGCGTGCCCTAGACGCACTTAAATTTATTTTAATAAGAGAAAAATAATAAAAAATATATTAAGGCATTAATATCTGGTGCATTTCAGTTTTTATTTTGAAAAAAAAATCGAAAAAAAAATTTTTGTCAAAATAAAAATATGAAAAACAGAAATTGATGTCGCAATATATATTCTTTATTATTATTTACCACAACATCAGCATTATATTTGTATTTCTGTCTCAATAAATCTGTCAGATATAAATAAAAAATAGACGGTAATTTACTTACAGTAGTAAAAGTAAAACATGAGGAATAAACTTGACTCTGCGCAAAGAACGACGAACATTCCGCGAGCCCGGAGGCGCGCTCAAAATGTTCCGTTGAAGGTTCAGCTTTAGTAATAATGCTTCAAATTTGTACTCAACTGGAAATCATCGTGCATCGGCTTCACTTCCTTCCGGAATTGGAAAAAAAAGATGATTCTAAATTGAAAAAAATTCAAAAACGTTTAAGTAAATACCAAAATGAAACCAAATGAACTTATATGCAACTTGAGATAAATTGATTTGAATTCAAAAGAATTAACAATATTTTAAAGGAATTCAAAAGAATTCAAAAAAATCTAAAAAAATCAAAAGAATTTAAAAAATTTAAAAGAGTTCAAAAAATTCAAAATAATTCAAAAATTCAGAAAATCAAAAATTCAAAGGAATTAAAAATATTCAAAAGAATTCAAAAAATTCAAAAGAATTCAAAAAATTCAAAAAGGTTTAAAAATAAAAAAATCTAGGGAATTGAAAAGAATTCGCAAAATTCAAAAGAATTCAAAAAATTTTTTCAAATCAAAAAAATTCAAAACAAGTCAAAAGAACTTAAAAAATTCGTAAGGATTCAAAAAATGAAAAGAACTCAAAGAATTCAAAACAAGTGAAGGGAATTCTAGACAAAGTGAATTTAAAACAATTCAGATAAGTTAAAATAACTGTCATCGAACTGTTTCTTCAAGTTGAGGTAAATTGCTCCAAATTGCAATGAATTCAAAGGAATACAAAGAATTGAAATGAAATCAAGGAGAATTCAAGGAAATTCAAAAAAATTCAACAAAATTAAAAGACTAACGGAATTCAAACGAATTTCAAAAATTGAAGATTAACTGAAAAGATTTCAAGTTTTTTAAAAAGGATTCGAAAGAGTTTAAGTGACTTTAATCGCAGGTACAGAATTTTTAAAACTTGAAGTAAATTGGTCTGAATGCAAAAGGTTTCGAAAAATTAAAAATAATTCAAAATCATTTGAAAGAATTCAAAAAAATTCTAAATAATTCTAAAAAATTCGATCGACTTTAAAGAATTGTAAAGAGTTCAGAAGAACTCAGAAATTAACAATGTTCCTTTTTTCATCGCGCTTTTAAAAAGAATACAATTAAACTGTTCACAAGATATAGAGAATTGAATCTGAAACTACTGGCTCAGGAAAAATATACTTGCAGAATATTTTACGTTTTTACTGTTCAACGAGCGACACTTGAGTGACTCGAATCGTCGCAATCGAGTTTATCGCGCATGTCAGATATGTAAGGAACCCTCCGTTTCACACCAGAAATTATGTCATGCATTAAATATCAATCTTCTCCGTTCACCATAAGAAGTACAAAAGTCTCGTGCTGTAATTACCTTTCTTTTTTTCTATTTTAATTAAGTTGACCAGCATCATGGTAAAACGTGAAACTAATACCGAATCAATCGATATGCTTTGCACTTCAGAAACATTTTATGGGCAAATGGCATCCTAGCATATACTTATATTTTTCATGCGAACTATAAAACATAAACCTAATATTGTCCTTAAGTCTTCTAATTTCTGTGCAGTTTTTATTCTGAAGAGTTTTGTAAAAAGACACGAGTAGTAAAATGTACTGACCCCCTTCTTTGGTGCATACGATATTTTTTATAACAAATGCATGATTTTAGGCACTTTTTTATAACACAGGCATGATTTCTGCCCATGTTAAATTTTCAATGGAGAAAGCATGAATATTTGAAAGTTAACTCTAAAGAATTCCAAAGAATTTATTATGAATTCCAAATAATTCCTTGTGAATTGTAAAGAATGCTAATGAATTCATGGTGAATTCCGAAGAGTTCGTTAATAATTGGAAAGAATTCAAAGTAAATTCTGCATAATTCCAAGGACTTCACGGTAAATTCCAAGGAATTCACAGAGAACTCCAAAGAATTCATGGTGAATTCTAAATAATTGAAGATGAATTCCGAAGAATTAATTATGAACTCCAAAGAAATAGAGATATATTCTTTGAAATTTCAGTGAATTCTAAAGGATTTAAGATGAGTTCCATAGAATTCCTGGTGATTTATAAAGAGTGCTAATGAATTCATGGTGAATTCCGAAGAGTTCGTTATTCATTGGAAAGAATTCAAGGTAAATTCCGCATAAATCCAAGGACTTGACGGTGAATTCCAAGGAATTCGCAGTGAACTCCAAAGAATTCATGGTGAATTCTAAATAATTGAAGATGAATTCCAAAGAATTAATGATGAACTTCAAAAAATTAATGATAAATTCAAAGAATTCAGGGTGAATGCCAAAGATCTCAAGGTATATTCTTTAGCATTCATGATAAATTCCAAAGAATTAATGATGAACTTCAAAGAATTACTAATGAATTCCAAAGATTTCAGGGTGAATTCCAAAGAATTCAGGGAAAAATTCCAAAGAAGTCCTGGTGAATTGCAAAGAATGTCAATAAATTTATGGCAAATTCCGAAGAGTTCAATGTGAATTTCATGGAATTCAAGGTGAATTCCAAAGTATTCAAGATGAATCCAAAATAATCCAGGTTGAATTTCGAAAAATTTCTGCTGAATTTTAAAAATTCATGATGAGTTTCAAAAACTCATAATGAATTTTAAAAATTGATTATGAATTCCAAAGAAGTGCTTATTACTTTCTTAGAATGAATTATGTATTTTAAAGAATTCAGCGTGAATCTTATAGAGCTTTCAAAAAGGAATGTTTTTTTTCTTGCTTTTTTTCCATATCGTGCGTTGTTTGGCTTAAAATCTTCATTTTCTTTTGATTTTTTGAATTTTAAAAACGCTGTAAGTCTGATAATTTTCATTTTATCAAAAAATGCCATAAGAATAAATTGTTCGTCTTTCTGAGTACTATAAATATCCGTACATACAATTTGCAAATTGCAAAAAAAGTCATTTCAAAAATTTTCAATATGTAACTTTTTGAATTTTTATTCAAAATGGCTGGCTAACGAACTTGACCTTCATTTTAGGACAGTAAAAGAATATACCAAAGGTCAATCCAATCTGTCAATTCTTCGAAAATTATCGTGCTAACAAAAAAAAAATCTACAGACAGACAAGCACATTCGCGAAAACCATTTTTTTGGGTTCAAGGGGTCTCAAAATGTGGACTTTTGAAGAAAACGGGGGGGGGGGTCAAATTTTACACAAATCTAATACCTTCTCTGATGAAAATGTAAAAATATTAATCCTGAAAAATATATAAACGCTACAATAAAAAAACAGTGCCACAGTAAATTGGGATTTATCAAAGTTAGTCAATGAACGGATCAATTTGATCTGTAATAATTTTATTCAAAAATAAATGAATATGTTTCTTCTGCATTTTCAATCTTTTTGGTTTGATTGCTTGAAAAAATGATCTGCAAAGCTTTGATATTCTGAATTTACTATGTGAATGGTCCAACTAAATTTATGTATAACAATAACAACTTTTTTCAGTTTGCCGACAATCTTGCATTAAAACAAGATTTCGGATGAAAACTACACCTTTTTGAGTAAAAGCAACATTGCCATTCAGCAACCAAAAACAATCCTTTAATGTTAAAAATCGCATTTAAATGTATAATACCGATTTCTTCGCTAATCCACTCCAAATGCTTCACATCCTTTCTATTTTTACTTCTATAAAAACATTAAGTGATATTTTCTATAGCGAAAAATTATTATCAAACGAGAGCATATATTTAAACCAGTTCTCACCGTTAATACTCTCTATGAATATTTGAATAAAAATAATTAAAGACCAGAAAAATCATAGCTCTTGGTCACAAATTATTAAACAACACTGATTTGTACGGATCGAAAGAATATCAACCCATTCATTTAGAATACGTAGATGCAATGATGGACCATATCATTGCATCCACTGTCTTTTCGAAATTCGTCAATACTTTTGGGTACTTGTTTGCATTAGTAAATGCAACGAACAATTTAACATTCTCCTTTGTCAAACAAAAAATTGTAAAAAATCTCAACCGTCAAAGGCATTTGAACGCAGATGACACAATTTCAAATCTTGCCGACCTGGCAATTAAAAGGGTCACGGCAAATCTGATTTTTCCACTATGCCCCCAACCAGAAAGAAATATGAGTATAATTTATGTGGATTATATGTACGCACAAGCTGATTTAATGTTAGCACGTCTTGCTGGATTAAATTCACATAATATTTCTTTTGCCGAATACATTACGATGTCACAAATTGTAGAACAAGGAGTTCTCCAAGGTGAAATAGGGAAAGAGGGTCTAAAAATTTTCCAACTTTCTCAAAAAGGAAAACGGGTTTTTAGAAAAAAAACCGATATCAAACATCTTAACGAGTGACAAATTATGGACTGATGCTTTTAATCTTTTGTTCTTACGAAAGAATAAGAAAACTAGAAGAAGAAAATCCGGCTTACCAATTTTATTTGGCAATTTCTGGTTATAATAATCGTACCTAACTGGCTCAAGATACTTTAAGAACATTGTGTCCACTTAAGAACGAAAATGATTACGCAACAGAAGTTATTGATTACAAATATTATTACTCAAATTTTAAGTGTAAAACAGACGAGAAACTACTGCTCAACAATAACGAAATTTTTGACGTACAAAATAAGAACATTGCAGGCAAGTATTTTTTATTGGAAAAATCAATAATTGAAGAAGCATTCGGTGATGACTTGATAAAATTAGTTAAGGGTATTGGAAAACGACTTTGAAAATGGCCGACTGTCTCTGAAATTTGTCTAAGTCCAAACCCCTAATTTTTCCGGCACTGGAAAATACGTATATTTAATTTTAATTTTTATT
>JBAGKK010233350.1:0-21576 GCA_037177015.1 Euceroptres primus | reverse complement strand
TTTTAGCGCACTTGACTTTTCTCACTCGCTTCGCTCGTGCGAAAAACGTCTCGTACGCTAAATAATCACCTCTCACATACGTGTCCAAATGTACTATTGTACATAATTCATTACAAGCTGAAACAGTTGAAAGAAATCATGTTTTTCTCAATATCATTCTCGAAATCGATATTTGATCATTTTTTTCTCCGAAGTCGTTGCTTCTTTCCGCCTGCTCTTTTCACGATTCAATAGAAATAAATAATAGCTCGAAACGCGTTTTTAGATTTTTTTAAATTCAAAAATAAAAAAGTTATACAGCTTTTTCTGTGTCAGGACCGGCGTTTTTGGAGATGCGTCATTCTTTAACAAAGGTTTCCTCGGAGACAATAGTTAATCGAATCAACTATTGTCCTTATATACTTTAACTACGTTCTTGCAGTTTATTTAACTGCAAAAATAACATTGGGGTTATTTTTAGTTAAATTAGTTAAAATTAGTTAAATCTACTAAGAAAATTAATTGAGGCAATTATTGCCCGTACTTACTTTAACTTCGATCTTGCAAGGCACTTAATTGCAAAAATGGCATTGGAGCCTTAGAGAAACTAGGAAAAGTAGTTTTATTGACTTGAGTCAAATCAACCTGAAAACTTAGTTAAAACAACAGCTTTTCTTAGTTCATTTAATTGCATTTTCCACGATACATTTGACTAAAAAAGTGACTTTGGTTCCTTTATGAACTACGGAAAGTAGTTGGAAAGTAGTTAAGTCTACGAAGAATTTTTTTCGGTGTCATTTTAATTACACAGAAAAAACTGAAGTGTTAATTAGAACCAATTTTCGGTATCTAATGTAGATGCAACAAAAAGGAACTCTCCATAGATGGTGCCACTGCCTACGTAATTTCCCTGTGCTCCATTAAAACTGAAACAAAAAAGAAACTCCAGTTTTTTCTGTGTACTTGATTTGTTGGTTACTTTAAAAATTTGAATTTCAACTTGTTTCTCATTGTTGCAGGATATGTCCGACGTGTGTGTGGGAACGAGCGTGGGGACTATTACGGAACCGGAGTGCTTAGGACCTTGTGAGCCTGGCACCTCTGTTACACTCGAGGGAATCGTTTGGCACGAAACTGAAGGAGGTGAGGACCTATTACAGTCAACTTATAATCCACTTTTTACTATCTTTATCTGCCCCTATATTTCCTGAAACGTTTCAGATTCTTTCCATTTTTTTTTTGCTTTCAAAGTTGAATGTTGCAATATTGTTGAAAAGAATTTTTTTATCCGTTTACCTGGAAACCATTTTGAGGATAGTTTGGGTTTGGGAAGATCACGGTCGACCACTGATGATGTATATAATACATAAAAGTGTGTGAATGAGCAAACTGTTTTTATGGGGACAGAGTTGGTTCCCAATTTGAGAAATACAATAAATTCCAAGGGAAAAGAAGTAGATACTTTTTAAATGTGTTTCTTTTTTTTCCTCTTTTTTTCTCGAAAAAATCAAGCGATTGAATTGTGTTTTCTTTTGAAACTTGAAAGCTTAAAATTGTTTGGGTCTTTGGTGTTCCAAATTGAAGAGAACATCTCTCTTGTAAAAAACTAAATCTTTATTAGTTTCAAAAGGCCACCCGAGTTGAATCTCTACTATTTAAGACGTACTCTCTCCTGTTGCAGGTGTATTAGTCGTGAATGTGACGTGGCGGGGTAAGACGTATGTGGGTACGTTACTAGACTGTACGAGGCACGACTGGGCACCGCCACGTTTCTGTGACTCGCCGACCAGCGATCTGGACGCGAGAACGCCCAAGGGTCGGGGAAAACGAGGTCGAGCGGCAGCAAACGCAACGCCCGGAAATGACCTTAGCAACTTCACCGAGACGAGAAGCTCGGTTCACAGTAAATTAAGGAACGGTGGTGGCAAGGGTCGCAGGGGTGCTCAAGGTTCTCCCGCCGCCGCTAGTCCAAGTCCGGCTTCGACGGCGTCAGTCACCACAGCAGCTACCACTTCCTCATTTGTGCCTCCTAGACCGGATCCGGCGGCCAAAAGAAAGTCTCGCGGTCCCGAGGAAGATGAAAAGAGCAAGAGGAGAGCAGCACCTCCCCCTACACCGCCAAGTGGTTCGCCACCTGCGAGTCCAATTTTGTTAGAATGCCCGGAACCTAATTGTAGTAAAAAGTATAAGCACATCAATGGACTCAAGTATCATCAGAGCCACGCGCACGGTTCGGCAGATGATGAGGACACCAAGGACGCCATCACTAGCATGTCAGAGAACGACGAGAGCAATATTGAAGCCCCGAGTCCGGCAACGCCCGTTAAATCGCCCTCGGAAAAACTCGAAGCTGGCACACCACCGGTTAGAGTTGCCAGCCCTACGAATTCGGCGATGCCACCCGAAACACCACCTCCACCCCCCAGGGTTCCTTCGCCGAATGCCGAGACACCACCCACCACCACTACCACCACCAACACCACCACGGTTTTAGCGGATAAGAGTAGTATCGTCAAACCTGGTGTTCTTAGGTTCGGTCAGGATGAACAAGTGCAAGCAAATCCACAACCACCACCGCCACTACCACCACCAAGGCAGACGGTAAGTAACTCGGATAACAGTGAGCCCTGTCTGAATTTTCAATGATTAAAAAACAGTAAACGTCATCGTACATCAACTTTTTCTTTTACATGCAATGTACCTACTTATTTCAATCTATATTTCTTAAGACGAAATTGAAGCATTCAAACTTGGTGCATGTTCAATTTATGTTGCAAGTGTCGAGTTTATCTTACGCTTGAGATAGACTCGATTCGTCTGATGTGTAACTTGTAAGGAAAATGTTTTGTCTTCAGGTACAACAACCCTCGCCTCCGCAGCCATTGAATCCAAATCCACCGAGTCCGAACTCTCGACCGAGTCAGTCTCCAAGGCCAGTACCATCTTTGCACCCCAGCACGGGAATCCCCCAACCCCTCAACATCCCCCAACCACCTCAATCGACGCAACTCCCAATCCAAAGCACCATCGTTCCAGCTCAACAATGCCTCTCGAATCCCCAACCTCATCTCCAGTCCCCACAACAATCCCTCGCACCCGTTCCTCACCAGCTCCAATCAGTTTCTCATCCTGTGCAGACACCTCTCACCCAAAACAACCAACTCCATGCCTCTCAACAGCAACCTCCTCTTCCTCCTCTCCAGAGTCACCAACAGCCTCAGCAGACAAATCTACTTACCGCGCAACATCCTGGTCTTCAGAGCCTGACAAACCAAATCCCCAGTGGTCAACCCAGTCTGCAGCCCGTTACAACTTCCGGGGCTGTTCAGTCGCAGCACCTTCAATCTTACCCCAATGTTACACTGCACGCCAAAATTCCTCAATTCAAGGTGAAGCCTACTGCCGCGCTGATGCCCGAACAGGATAAAAGCAAAGATCTCCGAGCCTCGAAACCGCAAGGATACAAGAAGAAATCTCGCAAATCTCCTGGAGGAAGTCCGCATCCCTCGCCACTAGAAGCCCCTTTGATTGACTCTGCACGAGAGGATGTTCAATCGCCAGCCTACTCAGACATCTCTGACGATGCAGCGCCTGTTTTAGAGTCTGAGAATGTCGATAACAAGGGCCTGAAGCAGGTACAGGAAAAGGACTCAAAGCCGAGTTCCCAGAGTCACCTGCCGACTCAATTCAGTATGTATCCTTATTACGGTCAGTCGCAGTATCTCGTTCCGAGTGTGCAAGAGAAGCCTGGTGGTCAAGACCAGGCCAAGATGAGTGGTGGTGACCTCGTACCTAAGCAGGAGGTCAAGCCCCTCAACGTACCGCAGATGCCTTCTATCAACAGCTTGCAGGGTATAGCAAGCACAGACAAGGAAAAGAGCAAGGATCTGACTCTGGCTCAACCGCATTATTATGCGAGTTATGGAGCATATATGCCCCCAGGGTATCCTTATCAGCAGCAGCAGCACCAGGTGCAGGTACAGGAGCCCGATTCGCATGATCAAAAAGTCTGCAAGATCAAGCAGGAGCCTCAGCAGCAGACCAGCTTAAAGGAGAAGCAACATGAAAATCATCAGATACTTAAGGAGAGCATCGAAATGAAGAGTCAAATGAATCCTTATCATGTTTATCATGGAACGCAAAGCCAGAGGGCGCCACCTACAAGCTCTGCGCAGATCCAGGATGACAGAAGGTATTATTTGTATCCTGGGGAACAGAGAAGGAAAGACGAGTGCGGTGGAAAGCAGAGCCAGCAAAGTAAACCGCCAGCTCCTAGTCCTAAGCATCAAACGAAGCAGGAGAAACCACAGGAAATGGGAGGAAAGAGCAGCAGCAGCAGCGAGGAGGCCAAGATTAAACAGGAGGGTGTCAAACCGACGATGGAGACGCAGGGACCTCCGCCACCACCTACCTCGCAGTACGCTTATATTCATCCGGGGTACATGCCACCCCAGCATTATGGAGCGCTGAGCTTTGATCCCGGGCACCCAGTTTACAGGGGGCTGAGTCCTATGCTGGTTCCAGGTCCTTACACAGGGAATCCGTATCTTCACCAGTTGCCAAGGTAGGTAAGAAAGGTGACGAATAGAGTGATTATTTTTATTACATGTTTGGTTTATTTTTCCGACATGTATAATAGTCAGTTGTGAGGCAGATGCTCGTAATTCGATCGTGCTGTCTCACTTGACTCCTCTACTTTACAATGAACCTTACTGAATAAGTAAAAGCAAGTTTTATTCTAAAGATGAATCATTTCTTGATCATTCTAGGTACCATGGCGCCGCGGAAGATTTGAGCAGACCACCGGCAGGAAAGGCACTCGACCTTTTGCAGCACCACGCGAACCAGTATTATTCAGCCCACAAAATTCACGAGCTTCAAGAGCGAGCCTTGAAGTCTCCGACTCCAAAGGGGCCCAGCGCATCAGCAAGTCCCTCGTCTGTGGGCTGCCCAAACCCAGCGAGGCCACCTAGTGGACCACCGACGTGTGTCGCGGGCCCTGGTCCTCCACAGTCCCAGCAGTCTTTAGGCAAACAACAAAGCACTGGTCAGGCTTTAGGGCAGCAACAGCCCTGCCAACCACAGCAAGCACCTGGCGAAGCGCCTGGAGCCGGTGGTAACCTCGGCAAAGACAGCCGAACAACCTCATCTTCGCCGCCGCCGCCGCCTCCACCTAGACTAGTTCATCACACGCATCTCGATATCGGGTACTCGATCTTGAACGGTCAGTATCCCGCGCCCTATGGCGGCAAGCCTCTCGTCAGGCCCTGACAGTAAGGCTTCCAGTTCCGCGCTTCCGCGACACGTGACACGTGACAAGATTCTCCAGGAATCGCCCTGAATCACGCACTACCGGTCGGCCGGCCAGCGCTGTGCGGTACGGCGCGGCAGTAGACAAGCTGTGGTCCGTCCTCGTCCAAATTTTCATCCAAATTTGATTGCCTGGCATTTGAATTGGATTGAAATTTAAATTTAGCCATTTTCAAACGTTTAAAAATTTGCGAGTCTCTTTGTCTCAATGTTTTCAAATGTTGGCTACATACATTTTAGCAACAAAATTATTGTGTTCATTCATTTTCGTGAGAATTCAATTGTTGACATTTTGGTATTTCAAAATTTTCATCTTTTATTCAATGTGTTTCAACTACGAAGATACCCTGAGAAATAGAAATGGTTTGGAAACTCCGTTTCCAAACTATGATTAGTACAAGGTAAAAAAGTACACAAATTTCACTTTGAGAATTGTCAACTTTAAGACGTGTCACTGCTCTCACAAAACAAATGTAAAAAATCTGTGAAACAACAAGTTATCTCGGAAACTAATCAACTTATAAAGTTCATTCTTGGAGCAATTTGTACATTATTTACAGAAAGAACAATGCATGATACATCAAGTAGAAACAAGTGGTGTTTTAACGTTTAAAAAATTATTTCCTTTTTGCTAAAATACAAAGGACAATTCGATTGTATAAAAAATAACAAGCACAGCAGCAGACTGATATTCTTGACTACTGAATGTGACCAAAAAAAAAAGGGACCGTTATATTCTTGACTACTAAATGTGACAAAAAAAAGGGACCGTAATATTCTTGACTACTGAATGAGACAAAAAAAAGGGTCATATTCTGTCCACAATTGAATGCTCCTTTATATTCTAGCAAAGAGGAAATAATTTTTAAACTTTAAAACAACACTTTCTTCTACTTGACATTGCATGCATTGCTCTTGATCATATATAATGTAAAAATTGCTTTAAGAATGAACTCTGAAGGTTGATTAGTTTCCGAGATAACTTGTTGCTAAACTTTTTAAAATAAAACGTTAACAAAATTTCACAGATTCTTTACATTTGTTTTGTGAGAGCAGTGGCACGTCTTAAAGTTGACAATTGTCAAAGGCCCGCGAAATTTGTATACTTTTTCACCTTCTGTTAATCGTAGTTTCAAAACGGATTTTTTTTATTTCGGCAAATGTAGCCTAGATACGTTATAAATGAAGCTTTAAGGTGATATGTATGACTTTGCTCTCCGATTTTTTTTTCACCGAGTAAATTCAAGAAAGGTAAAGCGACTTCTCGGGGCTCTTCGTAGTACAAACTGTCAAATTTATGATGTCAAAATTCCAAACATTTCTTACCTAATCGATATAAATCATTGTAGCCATTTTCAATTTTTTTACTACTTGAAATTTTGTTGCTTAAACATTGAAATTGTAACACAATTGAAAACTTGAGATACTTGAATTGCTCCTCCCAAATCAGTGTCTCCAGATAACCTGAACTCTGGAAACTACAAATCATTTTCACTCAAATTCTCCAAATTTCTTTTTCTGCAAGTTGAAACACGTTGTATTTGCAGTGAAATTCTAGTAAAGTTCAAGTCGTTGGGTGGTAGGCTAGTTCAGACTGTGATAATAATTTGTCGTGCTTCACTTAGACAAGATATACGAATGCATTTTTTATTAAATAATATTTTTATTTTAGCCCCAGTTTTACGTCGTGGAGAGACGACTTCTAAAGCCTTTCAGTTTGTCTATCTTTTCTTTTAGACTAGACGATAGTCTTCCATATTAACGAGTAAATTTACCTTTTGTACAAATCGATTTATATCAGACAGTCAGTGAATAAATAAATGTAATCTGACTTAAAAATAAATACAAAAACGAAAGAAAAGAAAAAAAAACTCTCTGAAATACCTATCAGTTTCGTTTTTAAAATCGCAGTAATTTGACTGAGATTTTGAGAGTCTTTACTTTACTATACTTTTATCATATTGTATTGTAATGTAATGTATTCTATTTTATATTCTATTTTTGCGTTCAAGTTTGCGAGTAATAAATTACCGAAACTAGAGTGACTTAGAGCTAAGGCGATCCAAAAATGATCACTGCCAGATTCAACGCGCAAACTGGAAATACTTAAATTCTAGGGAATGACTTGAACGAAATGTTATATTTTTCTTTTAGATTTTTCTTTTTGTTCATTATTTTTATCAGAATCTTGTATAGAATGTGGGACGAGGGCGGCTGCTACCCAAGATGTTGCGAGATCTTAGCGTCAGCGAAAGAAAATCTGCGAATAGGAAAAATACTCGTTCGACTTAATGCCACGGGATTTTCAATTCTCTGTTCGCTTCCGAGGGTTATAGCATCAAAAATCGGTTGTCAAATTAAGTTAATTTATTATTTTTTTCAAATATTTTCAAAAGAAAAAGACTATATTAATTTGACGGCTTTCAAATTTTGAGCACTTTCAAGTATGGATACCGAAAAAAAGAATATTGAATAATTTTAACTATTTAAATTCCGAATTTGACAACTGGATTTTTTTTTTGTGGAAGTAAATTCTAAGACCGGGAATTGGAAGATGTAACAATTCTCATCTAGGTTGTACATACTGTATGAAAAGTACGCCGTGAATACTGTAGAATATGAATGTACTATATATACATAAATAATTATACATATGAATAGTTATATATATATATTTGTAGGGGACGAGTGTACGAGACCTCGTCGTTTTTTTTTTCTTTTCTTTTTCCTCGAGGATCGCCGTGCAGCGGGTCCCGCATTTGATCGAATCTGTCGATATTATGTTGGCGGGTAATTAAAAGAGGAGTAATTAGTTAAATACATGACCTGCTTAAGGGCAAGTTCCGCTAGACTGAAACTCACGGCGGACGTCCGTGGGACGTATGTAGTTTTTGTCCTTTTGGAGACGCGCTGGCACGAGAGATTAAAGTGGCATTTAATTCGTTCCCGGATGCGAGCGCGGCTCCCTCTCATCGGTTTCCCCGTGAGTTGACAAAAAGTGAAATTTTTACTAATTGCGCGCCTGTGTTTCTGTATATATATATATGGTCAGCGTATGCGTGAGAACAGGAGAGCGAATCAATGTATTTTATTGTAAAGAAACAAAATCGCAAACTTGGATTTTTGTAGAAAAATTACGTAACTTGCTAAACTATCTCCTAGATCATTTAGTTGATAAATGAAGGAAAAAGATACGATTCTAAATAATAGAGAGAGACAAAAGAAAGAGCGAGTGAGAACGAGTGAAAGAGAGAGAGAATCTCAGACTGTGAGATTTTCATGAGCGAGGACAAAAAGCAAACTAATTACGTATAAATATAGTTCGGTATTATCATCATTATTATTTTACTATTAACGTCGTTGCGAAATGATAACGCATGAACGAATAATAGGTATTGTATATCCCGTTTTCAGGCGCAAATGAGTCAGAGAATAGTAAAAAGGAATCTTGTTGGGTTGCATAGTGTTGCAAATGCCAAATCAAAAGAATTCAAGCTGCGTTTTTTCCGTTTTTTATTTAAGGGAGAAGATACGTTTTACATTTAGAATAAATAAAGGAATAAGCGGAGAAAGGGAGGAGAGAGAAAAGAAGAGGAGTATTTAAAAAATAATATTCACTGGTGCTGTATTTCTTATTAATACACAATAATCGTGCACTCTACTATTTTTCACATTCGTGATTAGAAGAGATTCTCTTTTTAATTTAATTATTCAAAATTTTCGAAAGTTTATCAATTTTATACTTTTATTTTCCCTTTCTCCGTAGATGCAAAAAACCGTGTTCGATTCGAGAGTGTAACTCTGATCCCTTACCCGAAATTATGTTGCGTGCACGTGTATTCGCGTGGGCTTATATTATTTATACGTAGATGCGCAATTACATGTGCACGCGTTGATTAATTAAATATATTGTGCACTATGCTCCGACTTGTCCATACGAATAATAAATGCATTAAAAAATCTTTTGGTGTGTCATTTACTCAAGGGCAAAGTAGTTTAAATTTTATATATAATTATATACATACGTTCTTCGTTTCGCATGGAAAAATATAAATTGAAAGTTCTTTGTCGGATATCGTTTAATGTTTTAAACCTAATTAGTTAAAGTCAAATCTAATTTACAAATTTTAACTTGACCCCTTTTAAACTTGTCAAAAGAAAGGTTATCTTAACACTTCTGCGAATGATTTATTTGAACTTTTGAACTTGTTTCTCCAGAACAATAATGAGGTACTTAAATCTGTTTACCGGTTTTAAATTATTATTTCACCATTAGGTCCTGCCCCTATTAACTTTCTTTACTATTATTTCAAGGTTTAAATTTAACTTGTTAGAACTGGTTTATTCCAGTTATTCACTGTTTAAATTTCTCGCATGTTCCCTTTTCTTTTCATGGATTACATTTAACTAATTCTTATTTTATCTTAATTAGAATAGAGAGATATTTAAATTTATATCCTTTACCGCCTTTATTAATTTCAAAACCCGCCACAATTCGAATTATTGGCAATGAAGATTTCTACAGGTCGGTATTAACTTTTCGAAACCTGCCAGCATAAAATACTAGCCTACTCGCCAACCTGATTCATTTGAACACTCACCGAAAAGTTCAAATGAATCAGATCCGACTCTTCAACTGTATGTAAATTGATGTAAATATCATGGAGGAAATCGAGTACAAATTGCATTCACAAAATCCGATACTGATATCTCACGTGAGTATTGGGATATATATTTTTAATAAAATGTTAAAATAATTTAATATTAAAAAATGTCGTTATTCAGGCGATATCAAAAATTTTCGAATCGATCGCAAAGACAGAAAACAACTCATCAGCAAATAGTCATCAAGATTTACTCAAGGTAACTTAATTACAGTTTAAAAAGAAAAATAAATGGAGTTGGAAAAAAATGAATTTTCGAAAAATAACATTAATTAAACACTTGAATCACTCTTCTATTATTTATTTTCCATATTGTTTCAGAATACAAAAGTGAGATTGATTTTATCTAAATGTCAAAGCGAAGAGACATTAGTGAGCACCACTTGTTTATTAGGCCTAGTAACTTTAGCAGAAACAGGAATTTTGAGTGTTTCCAGTGTCTTATCAAGTTTAATTTCTAGCATAGGTTTTACAAAGTATGCAATTTGATTACTGAAAAAGTTGAATTCATTGTTTTTTAAATAATATTATTTTTAATTATAATTTTTGTTCTAGAAACCACACTGCACTAATTGTTGCTATAAACTCTTTATTAATTCTTGATTTAAAGATAAAAGTCATCGAAGGTTCTTATGTTTGTCCCTTCGAATTAAATTCACCTCAGCATCCATTTGTTTCTCTCCTAAATCAAGAAAAAGAAGTCTGGAGGGGCTTATTGAGTCAAATTCGATTCGACATTAATCACCATCAACCAATGCAAGTCTCAATTTTCGTTATCAAGTTAATAAATAGTAATTGTAAATTCTATTTAAATTTTGCATTACTTTATTATTTGAATATTGATTTAATTCGTTCTTAGGGTTTCTTCAAATAGCGCAAAACTTTTACGTCCCGTTTTTCTCCATATTCTCTTGAATCCAAAATCAAATCTTCCCGAGATTTGTCGACAACAAACATGGAATCTTCTAATAAAGAGCAACATGATTGATTTAAAAATAGAAATTCTACAGTGGTTGAGCATCAGAGATATTTCCAGCTTAATCGATACAAATCATAGACTTTTGGAATTAGCCGAAGTGACGATTTTAATGAATGAAGAACATTTTTTATCAGCCCTGATGCCACTTATTGCCTACTGTGGAATGCAAATTTTAAAACAGGGTCACGATCCAAGACCCAATCTGGATATCTTGATTGAAATTGTGAAAAAGAATTTATCCGGCGGATTCTGTTTAACGATTGCAATTTTAAGTTGTAGTATCGCCGAGTGTCCAGTTGTATATCTTGCTAGTTTAATTCAAACGTGTGAGTACATATTTTTATTGCCTTTGATTATACTTACTCACAATCAGTCATACTGCCGGATCGGTTCAAATTTGATTTTTTTGCTCTTTCTCGCAGGTGAATTTCTCTTGAAAAAAGGATCCTGCAGTGCCCTTGTAGCCAATGGATTGTTATCATCCCTTCTCCAATGGCAAGCATATCCATCTATTCTTACATCAGATTCTCAAAATATTGCCAAAGCCCTAATCGATGAAATTCAGTCTCAAAGAGCGACCTGGAACTGTGATACTAAAATTCTTCTGCAAAACAAAATATTTCAAATTTTAATCGATTCCTTCCCCGATCTTCAATTCCACACACAACTCTGCAATCTCAATTTCCAATTCCAAAAGGAAATTCTTTCTTGGCTTGAGAATTTATTGCAAGCACCAAAGAATTTAAAGCAAAGTTTGAAACATCTCCTCTATGGTTTGCTGCTTCAAACCCAGGATTCACCTAAAATTACGACCTCGCTTTGTGATGTACTTGTACAAATATCGGATTCAAATCTCGTCGCCTCTCAGATGTTGACATTAATTTTATATAAACTAACCAATAGTCGCAGTGTGAAAGAGTCTTACAATTTGCTTCTCACCGTTCCCAAATTGGCAACTGTTAAGGAAAATCTCCCAATTATTGTCCACACTTTTGAGACGTTTTTGAATTCTGGAGAGCCTGCTCTAAAGTATCTGGCGGTCGAGCTGTATTATAGGGCGTGGAAGAAAGAAGCTAGACTTCACAGTTGTTTAGTAAAGGTTTTAATTGACGTTGGAAACGAGAATAATTTCAATTCTGAAATTGTTTGCGCAAAGGTCATGAAGGAAATGTGCGAGGTACGCCCTGAAAGTGCTGTAGAGTTGCTGCCACTTTTATCGGAGATTTTGAATCGGAAAAAGGATAAAGACGGCGTGCCCAGTGCATTAGCCTTACAAGGTAAGCTTTTAATTGGGTAAAAATTAAGTTTTTAAAGTAAAATTAAAAAGTAAAAATTCAATTTTTTCTCTCCCCAGGAATCTCTGCCCTTTGCAAATCAGGAATAATTGACGTCTCTTCGGCCTGGAAAGTACTCGCACCAAAATTCGAGAATGAAAAACGATCAGTCGTTTTAAAATCCCTCTGTGAATTCATCTCAGAAATACCGTCTTTCTTTCAAGAAGAATCCGTCGTCAATTTACTGTCTAGTCTTTTGTCAAAATTATGGAACCTCGTTCTCTATTCTAATGATAAACAAGTGTCTAAATTGGCCTTCAAGGCTCTAAAATCCTTTAAATTTCAACTCTTGACCCAACAATTACTGCCCACCAATTTTTTATATCAACAAGACTTGGAAACAAACAACTGTGGTGAAACGAATTTAGACTCGATTGAAATTCCAGGCACGTACTGGATCCACATGCTCGAGAGTATAAATTCTGACTTGATTTCTTCAGCCGGTGATTTATTAATCGCTTACATTGAAGACGAAACTAAATTCCTACCAAGATTTCGAGCAGGGGGGGCAACAAGTTATAAATCTCTATCAAACAAAAGTATCATAAAAGTGATTGGAGAAACTTTGATGGCGTTCGAGCCTGCTTCTTGTAATAATCATCAAAGAATGATAGTAACCGAACTTTTGAGGATATTTGCGAATAAATATTCAAATCCTCTTCCAAGTGTTGATTACGGATTTTTACGCAAGTGCAAATTTTCGCAACATTCGACAGAACTGTGCTTTAGAATTGTTTCTAATCAAGCAGAGGTTTCAGCCTCGGCGAGGAAAATTCTTGAACAACATCTCACTACGATTCCTACCAATCAAGAAATGGACCCGAAGGAATTTTCAAATTTTTATTCGAATCTTGAGAGTATTTGTAAAGGCGCATCTCCTCACATTTTGCACAACTTTTTGCAAGTTTCTTTGAATCTGATGGTGCAAAAATCACTTTTAGGAGATAAGAATTATCTAAAGGAATTTAAAAAAGCAATGGGTTCTTTTGAGAGAACTTTAACAGACGAAACGCAGCCCGAAAATGTCAGAGAAATTCTCGTTTCAGTTTTGGAAAACTTTTTTGAGAGAGTCATCGACGAGGATTCGATTTTTGAAAGTTATTTGTCGGCGATTTTGAAAATTCCGAGGGTTGATTTGATCAGAATCACTTCTGGAGATTGGAAACAAGTCAATGTTTCGAGATTATATAAAGCGATGCTTATTAGAACAGAATGGGCGCTGAAACAAAATAAAGATGAGGAATGCTGGAGCGTGGTGGAGGAAATTTTTCAAGACTGCATCTTTAGATCAGAGTAAGAGATCCCTTTTTTTATCATTTAAATGAGAGGCATTAAAGATTTCAAATAATTTTTAACGAAAAAAATTTCGCATTCAATTCATCGTGCAAAACTGCAAAAGTGTAATAAAATAGAATTTTTTAAATTTCTGATTATAAATTCGTTAAGTAGGTGGACTTGAAAATATTGTTTTCAATTCGTCAATTTTTCCCTTAAATTTCATAATTTTATAAATAATGTTTTTTTTTAAATTCTAAATGTAAAATCATAAAATTATTTCCTCACAAGTATTTTTAAATAATAATTTCCAGGACTCTAGGCTGTGTGTTAAGAACTATCCGGAGGATTCAAATTCAAAAACGGTTAGAAAAATTCAACTTGAATGGAATTTTAGCATCGATGAATCGAATTCAGTCATTCATAGTAAAAGATTCCAATTCTAAAAAGAATAGTGAATTAGAAGTCAATTTTCTTTGTGACATACTATTAATTTCAGTTTGTTGTCTATCGGGAGTTGACGCTCTGTTAAAGGACAAGGATATGATAATTGAATCAACGGATATCCGAGCTACATTATTTCCTCTTGGACTTTTGAACTTGGTCAAAAACTCCGATTCAAAGGAACTTATTTCCAAGGTAAAAAAAATAAACCTATAAGCTTTTTTTTACTATAAATTATTATTAATTAATAGTCGTATTGAAATCAATACATTTATCAACTTTTAAATCATTTCTTTTGCAGATTATGATGTGGCTGCATTACATGTCAACCAATGCTGTCTCTGTTTTGTATAAACGAGCTTTTTACAATGCTTTAATATCCTTGAGAAACGAAAAGCATTTCGTAGATGACTGGGTGACTTTCGTTTCAACGAAACAGAATTTTGCGTCTGATGAAGAAACGAGTGAAAATAAGATTAAGAATGAAGCTTTTAAAAGGTAGAAAATTCAAATTGTACATTAAGGCTCGCTTTTTTACATTTCTAAATTTAACTCTAAACTAAATCAGTTTGTCGCAAAATATTTTGACGCATTTTCTGTACAGATGACGATCAGCTTTCCGTTTTTTATAGATAAAACGATTGAAAATATGAACGTACCTATATATACGTGTATTCTCCTCCTAGGGAATATTAGATACCTGTGAGTTTCATATGCTAGACGGAAGTTTCACTATTTTCCAAAGTCAAAACTGTTAGCGTGTTGGGTCTCGATCCACTCAAAATTTGTTCCTCGGGGGGTCGCAATCTTGGCTCCAGTTTCTTCTTTATTGGCGTTCTACTTGGACTTGATTTTCTGCTGTTTGGATAAGATTTTAGAAGCCTTGCTCTGAAAAAATTTAAATGATCTTCTTGAACGTTCTTAATTCAAAGGCTTTTTCAAATTTAAATTGAAAAACCTACGCATCTGTAAGCTTCATTAACAAACGAGTGTACACGTGGTACTCCTCATCTCCAAATTCTGTTGGATCGTGGCGAGCTTGTTCGTAAAGATCACAGAACTGATGAACTAATCTCTGACTACTTCCATTTAAAGGAGCAGCCAATGTTGATAATAAATATCCCCTCAAATTTTCCGTTGGATGTCTCTTTAGACCGTTATCGTATCGAGTGATCTCCGTCTCTGTGGAAAAAAGAGAAATATAGGTAGTAAAGCAATATACAATTAAATTACCTTTTGGAGGCAGAAATTTATTTTCTCAAAATTTTCAAAACATTCAATAAGTAGCAGTGAAGAATTCGTATAAAATTACCTAATGTTTTAATGTCGTCAACTGCCTTCAATCTGTAATAATGGGGAGGAACTTGACTTCCAGGTGCCATTATATACCTCGGATCACTAATTAATTGCGGTTCGTACTGAATTTTAGGAATCACTTCAATTCGTCTTTCAATCTCCTTTTTCAGTGACTAAAAAATTTTTGTCTCTAATATTATATTCGCAAAAAAAAAAACTGTATCATATTATTGAACTTGATTTGAGAATAGGTACCTTTTTGGCATCATGACCGATCGGAACATGAGGACCTCGTCGAGATCGAAGTGCAAAACGCATAATTTGCCTCTTTGCAAAAATAAACAATAATAGAATGGTTTGTACACCCGCGGCGATAAATATCACGATCGAATATCCTGATAATTGTTCCGCCATAATGTTAATTTTGGATAATTATTGAAAATCACGCTATTATTTACACGGTATAATCACGATGAAAAAGAATAATTTGTAAATAAACCTCACATAATTATGAATTTATTTTGACAAAAATTAATTATTATTTTTACACTCATACTATGCGGCTGCATGCGGCCATCTTGCCATATATAATATATGTATACAGTCAGACCTCCAATATTTCATATCGGATCTCCTTTTTCGTCCTACAGGGCCACTGTGAGAAGAAAAAGAAGATCCGATATGAAATGGTGAAGGTCCGACTGTATGTGATATTTGCGCACATGAGTGTGTGCGTGCGCAGTCAGAAAAACATAACCACAAAGTTTTTGACGAAGAAAGGAGAATTACATATATATGTGTGGATTGGGAGAAAATCGAGAAAATGTAGAAATCTTGAGCCTTTTTCGTTTTTTGTGAGTGTTTTTGGTTTTCCAAATGGTCTCTGATGAACATGGGAAATTTGCAACATACGTGGATGTGAAAAAAAAAGTTTTTTATTTCTAGTGGTAGTGTAAATATACGCAGATATCTTTTCGAAACTGAATAACGAGACACGATGGCACAGTGCAAGTTAACCCCTCGGGAGTTTATCGTGAATACATTTTCGCCTCAAGTTGCCGCAGTTTGTTCGAGCAGTGCCGAGGCAACTTGTCAAAAAAACAATTTATCTTTTATAGAACTTCTTCAGCCTTTTTGTAGACTCAATTGCGAAGGTACGCTGCCCGTCACTGTATGATTGCGGTATTTCATTTTTTAATTTTAAATAAAAAAAGTTTACGTGTAGAAGGTATTTAAATAATAAACTTCCAGGTCATATCAAGGATCCTCAGGGAAGTACAGTGATTGTCCGCTGTCTGCAAATATCAGTTCGAGATGTGAACGCAACTCCACCGGAGCCGTCGATAGCCAGAAAAATGCTGAACGAAACCGTCAGTTGTTCATCTTTTACAGAGCGAACAACTGTAGTTGTCAACACTGGCTCGATCGACCTTAGCATTCCTGTTTCGATTCCCTGGTTCGAAGCCTGGAGAGACACATTTCTTAACGTTCAATATCCCTCCGATCATGAATTCACGAAACACTTCCTTGCTTGTATGATTGTCGTCTCCACTTCTGACGACGAGCCGCTCGAAATGATTCAACAAATGGCCACTAAATTAAATCAGAGCATCCCAGGAAAACTTCCCAAGTGGTTCAATAATAATGTTCTCAGATACTACATATTAATCCACGATGCTCATCAGGACAACAAAAAAAAGTACTCTTCTTACCAATTGTACTTAATTGTTCAAATTGACAACTTTTTTTTAAAAACTTGATTTTTTCAGGGCAGAGGACGTTTTTAAGGAAATGAAAAATGTTTACGGTGCGAACAATTGTTTTTTGTTGCAAATGAATTCAAGACCTCCTGGTCAGACAGACGACAATAGTCACCTACCTGATCCTTGGAGTCAATTTATTGTCAAGAGTGTGAGCATTTCGAGTGGGAGTGGTCAAAATAGTTCACCTCGCACTCCGGCTGATACTAGTGGAGTTTCTGCAATGCCGAACCAACTTGATACTGAGCATGACAAGTGAGATGAATATTCAGTTTTAATATTGAATATTGATAATATAACATGTACATTTTCATTTCAGAACTAGTCACGCAGGAACGCCAATGACGCCCCAAGCGCCGCAGACCTTTTCTACCGCAGACTTGGCGGATTCAGTAAGCAACATTTCTTCCGAGGTTTCCGAGCAGCCAACAGTTTTACTCCAAGTGGGCCAGGAAGCGGTTCCAACGACAATTCACCCCCTGAGTCCAATAAACGAAACCACTGGCAATTTTATTGTCCAAGATACCAAAATGCATTTAGACAATTCTCCAATTAATATAAACGTTTGGGCGGATTCACCGGCGGGACAGACGGCAATCCAACATGGAACAAGACTTGACTCGGATGACTTGGAAAGGCTGAGAACGATGATGACTGAATTTTGTTTAAAAAGTTTGCTACCTTACGTTGAGAGGCAAATTGGACTTTTAAACGACGTCATTTCTAATAAAAAAGGAGTAAGCAGATCGCTATTTAGTGCTACAAAGAGATGGTTTGGAACCAGTAAACCCGGAGTTCCTGGGTCTGTTCCTGCAAATGTTGTAATGTAGGTCTTTTTGTAGACGAGTTTTGAACTGTATAAAGTAATCTTTAGATAATATTTGGTCTCTATTCTTTTTAGATACACGGCAGAATCTCCGGAACTTCAACTGCGACGCCTAGGCGATCTCTGTTTCATGTTTGGCCACTATGGTCTGGCTTATCAAGCTTATCACAACGCGAAGCGAGATTTCGCAGCGGATCAAGCCTGGCTTTACTATGCAGGAGCTTTAGAAATGGCTGCTCTGAGTGCCTTTATGCAAGACGAGATGACAAGGAAGACTATAGAATACATGGATGATGCTATCTTAACTTACTTAAATACGTGTAAAATGCCGCAGTTTGCTACCAGGGCGACGCTACTGAGTGCCGAGTGTCTAAAGAATCGGGGACTTTATGCAGATGCTGCGAAACAGTTGATTAGAATGACTAGCGAGGATTCGGATTTGAGGTCTGCTTTATTATTGGAGCAAGCTGCCTATTGTTTTATCGGACCGAAAATGATTAGGAAATATGCATTCCATGCTGTGATTGCTGGACATCGGTTCTCAAAGGCCGGTCAGAAGAAACATTCCTTGAGGTGTTATCAACAAGCATATCAAGTGAGTAGTATTCCTAAAATTCTAAAACAGCTGAGAAGGAAATTCATTGTTCAATTATTTGTTTCCATCAGGTTTATTGTGACAAAGGATGGTCCTTTGCCGAAGATCACATTCATTTTACCCTTGGCAGACAAGCTGCCTCTCTGAAACAGACTACCGATGCAATAAAGGTTTTCGAAAAATTACTCAATCCCAACAGCAGGCAACCTGCTCTTCAACAAGCAGCCTTTCTTCGAGAATTTCTCCACATAAACAACGCAAGTTTATCATTTAATTTATTATTATTCTACTTAAGAAATTAAATAAAATGTTTTCTTTTCCAATTTCAGGTCTTTTCTCAAGAGCCAAAAACCGAGGAGAAAAACCTCCCCATCTTACCGCTTCCGTTAATCGACGGGAATCAAATCAAAGTTCTTCCTGGCCCTTTATTAAAACCTGGCGACAATTCAGAACTAGTCTCTCAGATGGCTTTATTTCTTCAAGACTCGGACGATACTCGCTGGTCGAAACTGGAAGAACGAGTTGTGACGAAAGCTCAAGAATCAGTGCCGATGATCTTTAAGCCATCAATCTCAATCTACTCTGATTTCAGCAACAATTCTTTGAAACCAAACGTGTTTATCGACGAGCCGATTTACTTCTCTATTCAATTATTTAATCCCTTGCAAATTCCTCTGCCTTTATCTGAAATAACTCTTCTCTGGTCATTTGAAACCGAAACGAATGAAATCTTCTCAAATGAATCTTTAGTCTTAAACATTGAATCTTTTGAAAATTGTACAAACATCATTCAAACTCAGACAATCGACAATTTTTTGCTCCAGCCTTCCTCTAAACAAGACCTCGTCTTGTACCTCAAACCTAAGATCGTCGGGAGGATAAAAATTCTTGGCATCTCCTATAAACTCTCCACCTCATCGGATTACAATCCACCCTCATCGGATCAAACACTCAATCCAAATTCGAATCTTTTCGTCCTTGGTAAAAGACTTTTCGACATCAAGGGTCCCAGATTAAAAAATGTAAAAGAAAAACCGGGTGCTATATTGTACGGAAGTGATTACAGGCTCGATATGAATGTACTCCAAAAGGCTCCTTTTATGGAAATCTCGTACACAAAACTCTCTCCAGAAATGCTTTGTGGAGAGATGCAAAAAGTGGAATTAACTTTTAGGAACATTGGCAATGCGCCTTTAACAAACGTCCACGTTGGTTCTACAAATCCAAAATTAATTTCCTTCTCATGTCACGAAAGCAAAAGCAATATGAATTACGGGAAAACGAAAAGCAAATTCGACACACTCATTACTAAAATTTCCCTAGCTGAATTAAATATCGGCGAGAGTTTTAGTACAATTTTCTGGGTGCGGGCGCCGCATGAGAAGGGAAATCATAGGTTGGATTTGCTTTTTTATTATGAGAATTCTGAGCTAAAAACGAACCCAAAATATAGAACGAGTCGTCATTCTTGGCATTTAACTGTTCTCGATTCGATTCAAATTAGTGCAGTTGCTCAAACAAGTGCGATTAGTAGCGACCAAAATCCGACTTTGAATTTGACTGTAAGGGTTAAAAATATGAACCAGGTTCATGATCCGTTTATTAATGAGATTAAATTGACGAATGTTGCTTTTCAAAGCAAAACGTGGACTTTGCTTAATACCACCGTTTTCCCGGCGAATGTTGCCAAGATTCAGCCTCAAGAAACGGCACATCTCTTGTTGAAATTAAAACGAAACATTCTGAATAATTCAAAAACGAATTCGCAAGAAATCTTGAGGAGTTTCAAAGAAATTAATTTCGAGGCGAATTCAGAAACTATTTTCGACAAAGAATTATATTCCAACGTCTCACTAATAAAAGAGGATGAAATGGATCCCGTGACAAGTTTACCCTATCTGGATTTTATAGAGAAAAGAAATATAACTCTGCAAGTTTTGGAAAATTCGAATGAACAGCAGCAGTCAAAGAAAGAGTTGGAAGAAAATCCAATTTCGGTTACAATGAATTTAAATTCAACTTTAATTTTGAGGTGGAGGGCGAAAGTGATGGAAAAAGGAGTTGATGTGAGAGAAGCTGTTGGACAACATCATGTAGATATGAAAGTTTTAAATAAAAGTTATAATCAACCAGTAGTAGAGCAGGTGAGACAAGAGCCGATTGAATATGGAGCGAGACTTAAAGTTTTTGGACCTGATTCGAATGCGGTTTCAAGGAATCTAGTGAAAACTGATAGATATTCGGAAGCTGATGTTGAGAAAAATGTGATTTGGTATACTCTGAATCATGTCAGGCATGCGAATCATGATTTTACGAAGAACAGGATTTGTGCTCTTCCTGTAATGATGCTTATGCAGAATAACTCCCAATCGAGAGTCGATGTCAAGATTAATACAATCGGGACCAGCAGGTAATTTATATATAGGACATATATATTTCTAGTGTTTGGGAGATTTCGTGTAAAACAGATTAGAAATTGGATTATTTTAAAATTAGGTCTTATTTAAAAATGGATTGAATTTCATTGACAATAAATTTTTTCCTTTTGTTTGCAGCCATACACACTTGCCGAGTATAAAGTCTCAACTGTACACTCCCCAGGCCTCGACGTTTTACCGCTATGCAGGTCACACAGCAGTTGAGTGTAACATCGAACCCTTAGGATATCGCACAATAAAATTACAAGCGATAATCCCAGCATCAGGAACCTACGATCTAGCCTCAAGAATTGACGTCTCTGTGAGACTCCTCAGCAGGGGAGAATTTATGCCTCAAAAGTGGCACATAGAGAGCGTCTGCTGCGTCGTTAACAGTGATAATTCGTGAAACCACAGAACAATAGTAACTATATAAAATTATTGAACTAGAAAATTTTCCATTCAAATTATGTAATGAACCTTCTCGATTCTTGAACGACGCATTCAATGCATCAGAGAGCAGTTCATGGCAGTATAAATAGAAGAGATTTATTTATTATCTCATCATTTATAGAATATATATACATATGGGTAATTGTCAAATTGTAGGCAAACTTTATCACCTACAGTGGCAATCACATTATTATTAGAAATTAAATATTTCATAACGGAAATTGATCTTATCACATCTAAAAAT
>JBAGKK010233246.1:0-21577 GCA_037177015.1 Euceroptres primus | reverse complement strand
ATTTTTTACATGTAATCCTGTAATTGGTCCCCGGACTGTTGGATTTATTACAAATAAAATGAAATGAAATGAAATTACTTGTCCGCCTCCACAGACTGCTTCGATCCTTCTACGATAATCAGTCACGATTATCAACAACAAAATTAGAATATATTGCCTCGTAAATTTTATAACAATTAGGACAACTCTTATTCTATATTTGGTGTAGATTTGAGCTTTGTATGTTTAAAATTGCAGTAGCAGTAATTGTAAAAAAAATTATCTCCCTTCCCCCCTTCATTTACAACAATTTTTTTTTTTGGGAAACTTGTTGAAAAACTGCACCTATCGAATGGCTTTTAATCCGATTCCATAAAGTGAAAATTGACGGAGTTTAATATTTAATTTGTTTATAAGAGAAAAACATACCATATATTTGAAGCCACTTTTATGCAATTTGTTTTAAAAAAGATGCTTCGCCGCTAAGTACAAGTTATAGTATAACTCCTCCAGAGTAAGATCACCCACTTTTGTTTATATTAAATTGTCCACTTTTCCGATATGGTCACTACCTACAATTTTCATTTTTATAAACAAATGACTTTTTGAGAAAACTAATAACTCGTTTAGGCTGAAGTTTTGCACACTTCTTAAGAGTGGCAAGGGACATATTTTTGGAATGTTTCAAGATTGTTGCTTCATTATTGCAAAAATTATTGCATATTTAAAAAACGCGCTTTTTGAGGATTTTTATTATTTCCAAGTGAACAAATGAACGAATCTTAACGTAAGACCGGCCATTTTGTAGGTATTTTTGAGACCTACTTTTTTGGTTCAAGCTTTTTTTCCGTTAGAAAAATAGGTTTGTGATAATAAACAAAAAACCTGTTTTTGGTACCTTTAACGATTGATTACACCTAGAGAGGGTCCTCAGAACTGGACTCAAACGTTAGGGCATCTAGATACATGCCAACACTGCAGGAATCTGCAGTTAATTTTCAGGTAGCATTTTTGCCATCGTTTTTCACAGGGCGCCTGGACTATATGGAGAGTAGTGAAAAAGAATTTGGCGAGATTTTAAAAGTGATCAAAGCAAGCGATGACATTTTATTTCACCTACGGATTTTCGAAGAAATAACTTTCGATGAGCATTATCATGCTTATATTGTTAATCAAAAAGGCAACGAAACAATATTTTTAAAGCAAAAAGATCTACCAGTCATTGCACTTTGTTTATCCGTAATAATAAATAATAGTCATTTCATTTCTACACGTTACGGTTTATAATTTACAATTTACTCTGAAAAAAGTGAAAAGGAAAGTGTATTGAGATTAAATGCACAACTAAATATTAGGTCATTTATACAAAAGCGACAAAATATTTTGCTTACTTTTATAAAACCTTCGTGGAATCATCTGTATAAATTATACGAGTATTTATACGCGATAAAATTTTGCTACTGACGTTTGCTCCTAAGTTAAGTTAGAATATAATACAATACATAAATGTTTATTTTATACTTTATATAGAAAATTCTTTAGCCGTTATTACACATTCAGCTCCAATATTTCAATAAATATATTTTTTTAAAATTGCTGTTGTCATGGCTTTACATAAACATAATAATTAAATTTGTTTCATTTTGTCTAGACTAATATAATTGAATAAATAAATTGAATGAGCCGATTCACAAAGAAAAACATAACTCAAATTTTTTATAAAATTTTTGGTAAAAGAAGCTAACTACCGTGATAAAAAATATAATTTAGATATTATTTTAATAAATAAACATATTAATTTCAGTTTAAAATTACTAACTACGTTCACAAAAAAGACCCATTTTGCTTTTGGCTTTCAATTTTTGTAAGATTTTAAAAATTTTCAATAAGAACGATAATAGACTTTGTTGAAATACAGTATACTCAATCTACGCGTTATAATTATTTATATAATATAAATGAATGCAATTTCTAAAAAATGTCTTCTAATTAAAATTATGCATACCTATATTTATTATTAATTAAAGAAAAACTAAGAATATTACATTCAATTTAGAAATGTATTCTCAACATTAATATTTTCACTGTTTAAAAAAAAATTATTTCGTATTTTACCAATCTTTTTCGAACTAATACTAACGTCAAATATTAATATATATTTTTTATTTCAAGGGACAAGTTTTTTGGAATGATTTCATTCAAAAGTAATCAAAGAATACAGGTCGTTAAGCGATAAGTATTGGGGCACTTCCACGAAAAAGCGGACAAAATGTGCTTCCGTTACGTCACATTAATTGATATAAACAAACGCGGGTGGCCGAAAAACTTCATATTAAAAATTCCCTGATTTTTCCCTAACCATTATTATTTAAGAACCATAATTTTAATCTTGTAACATTTTTAACATGAAATCTTTTATAAACGGAATAAAAGAATTTTAGAATTAAATTTAAGAAATTCAATGTAATTGAATTTTTTAGGAGACAGTTGAATTTTCAACCAGAAAAAGATGAATCTTTAATCCAAAAGAACGAATTTTCTGTCCAGATAGACGAATGGAAAACCAAAACGCTTGAATTTTCGTCTAAAAAAGATTAAAATTCAACCATAGACAGTTGCATTTTCAACCAAACAGTTGAATTTAAAAAAAAACTATTTTTAACAAAACAGTTGCATTTACAAGCACATAGTTGAACTTTGAAGCGAAAGAGACGAATTTTCAACAAAATAGTTAAATTTTTAGTCAAAACAGATTAAACTTTAACCAAAAACAGTTGGATTGTCAACCAAATAGTTAAATTTTCAAATCAAAAAGTCGAATTTTTTAGAAGAGAGTTGAATTTTCAAACCCCTTAGCAACGGTTGCTAAGGGGTGACATTATTATGTTCAGCACATACAGCGTTGTTTGAGTTCTCAATATTTTTCTTCTAATGGTTTCGTAGCCTCACTTCTTCCAATTCTACAGCATTGTAATTTTCAGTAAATACAAAGTTGTTCGGGTTCTCAGTATTTTAGTCTAATGGTGTATTTAGCATCCCTCCCTTATACCCTCTTCATCCCTCCATGCCGCACCCCCCAGCAACGGTTGCTATGGCATTGTTATTTTCTGCACATACAACGTTGTTCGGGTTCTCGATATTTTTTCTCTAATGATGTATGAATCATGAATATTTATACAAAATTTGAGCCTTCTACCCAAAATACTTTTGAAGTTACAAGCAGTAAACGACGAACGGACGGACACCCGACCGAAACTACAGTCTGTTCAGTAAGAAACGTTCCTCGTTTTTTCGAAAATTATTGAAGATTTTTTTTCTTTTCTTTTTGCATGAAAGTAAATTTAAAGGACTATGACGGAAGTACCTAATACATCGTCCAATCCCCATCGTTATCCAGAATGGCCTGACACTTTTTCGGCATGTTTTCCACCAGTTTTTCGGCATATTCCGTGGGTAATGAACGTCATATCTCCTCTTCAAAAAACTCCAGACGTTTTCTATTGGACTAACATCTGGAAACTGTGAAGCCCAGTCCAAGGTCGTGAAGCAATTTTCTGCTTTCCAGGCTGTGCAGAGACAGCTGCAATGTTTGGGGTTGTTGTCCTCTCGTAAGATCTAATCGTCGTTTTCGGCTCCAAACATCTTCTCAGCAGACCTTGGAAGACTTCCCCATTTTCTGAGCATTCAGGTTCTCGGTAAAGAGTTCTAAACACCTAAAACCATGCTCAGAGAAGCATCTCCAAACATGGACCTTCACTGGGTGTTTGACGGTTCGCTGTAGAAATACGTTCGACCAGTCGCGATCGATATTTTCGGCAGCCCATGCCCTCCGTTTTTCCTTATGGGTCTCCGAGATCAGAAGTTTCTGCCTCGTGCTCCGGTACTGCACCTTCGCCTCAGCTAAACGCTGTCTAATGATGTTTATGCTGACGTCGATTGCCCTTATAGCTAGCAGAACCTTGGCTTGACGAAACCATAGAGTGGGGGTACGCTTAAACAGCTGTACGATCGCCTTATCCTGCTTGCCCGTTGTTGCTCGAGATGTGCCTCTATCGTGAAGATCATCGACTGTTTTAGTGGCTCTAAACCGTTCAACCCACCTCTTCACGAACGTCTTCGACTTTTTATTAATTTAGCAGCCGCGATATAGGTCATGTGTGGACCTTGTGAATGGATACACAAGAAGATCGCTTCAAAACGCTTGGCTTACACTTCACTCATTTTGACTTACGTCAGCACTCTAGGACAGTTCGAGCGATAATGAAACAACTCGGCATTTCCGCCGTAGTCCTTTGAATGTACTTTCATGCAAAAAAAGACAAAAAGTCTTCAATAGTTTTCGAAAAAGCGAGGAACGTTTCTTTTTGAACAGACTGTATAAGGGTTTCTGCCCAGGGCTACGAAACCCTAAAAACACGCTTTTATTTAAAAATGCACTGAAAAGCAGGAAATAAAGTTTTCTGTACCCACAAAATTTTCATACACATGACTAAAAATAAAAGCGTGGGCGCTTTTCACTCATACGCTTAACTACTAAGTTCTTAAATTATATTATATAAGTTAGGCTCGATGGCCAAAAACGGCCACTGAGCGAAAAAAACTACCACAACGCGTTCTGGTCGTTTCAAAAATGCCACAACGCGAAATTCGGGTTGTGGCTCTTGGTAAAACGACCTTGGCATTTTTTAAAGGACCAGAACGAGTTGTGGTCGTTTTCTTCGCTCAGTGGCCGTTTTCGGCTATTGAGCCTAACATATATAATATTATAATATATTGGGCGATTTTCAAATAGATTTAACTTTTGATTTCTGAAACTCGAGTGAAATAAAGTTCTAAACAATTTAATAATAAAAGTTGACATTTTTCATGCTTATCTTGCTGTAATTGGAAGAAAATTTTTTTAAAAATACTATCAACTTCAAGAGATCTTTGTACTCCATCAGCCTTAGAAATTCTAGGAGGATATTTTTTTCAACAAAAATTATTCCCCCTTTGGTCTTCTTTTTTGAAAGGCTTCGGAGTTGACAATTTGGGTTCCCTGCACACCTTTTTACGTGTTCTTAGAGGACTTATGAAGAGTTGATACATTCTAAGATTCTGGAAGCGTCATGTACTTGTAAAATTTGATGGAAACTACGTATTTTTTATGATTATAATGGATTATGATAACACCTAGCATATGCAATTCATCATAATTATAGAGGCTTCAGAGTTGACACCAAAGCGAAAGACAGACATATAAGCATAGTTCTTTCAGACAGTATCTATAATTTCTAATATGTTAATATTACAATTCAAACTGTATCATGTACTTCGAAAAAGGGCCAAAGGCTCTTTTTCGAATAATGACAAACAACTTTTCACCAGTCCTATCATATTTAAAATATGTGATATCTCAAACAATGTATAATGTACATCCTGGTAAGTCCACTAAATCTGACCGAAATATTAAGAATCCTTCCCTATTACCTTCACAATTAGGATGAGTCAAATTCCCAAAAAGTCTTCGAATCGAACCCCGATAATCCGGAAAAGTTTCTCCTTCTGAAGACAAACACAATGCAAAATAAATTTTTGATTTCGATCAATATTTTCAATCCGCGCAAATTGTTCAAAAAGTTTTGAAAAATTAAAAAAATTTATGAAAATTTGCGAATTGTTAGGCTTATCGTAGAAATGGTCAGATTATGTTCTAAGTCGGTGAGTTATGCTACCATTTGCTTGGAAAAAATGTCATGAATGAGTCAGCGCCCTCCTGCATTGAAGGATAGGAAGCCATTTTCCGTCAAAAATGTCTAAAAAATGATAAAATGCCAAGGATCGTGAAACGATTTGGACTCAATGAGTCTGTGAAATTCCACTATCTTCATGTTCTAATGTTAATTTTTTACGGAACCTCCCTCCCATTCACTGACAAATAAATAATCGGTTCCGTATGAGCACTAAGTAGCTCTTGGCCCGTTCCTTAAAAGGTCCGATCCTAAAAAGAGTGGAACGTCTCAGAACTTACCTCGCGAAGGTAGCTGCAAGCTGCTTCTTCATGTCAAGTTTCACCCAAGCCTTTCCCAACTAACCAACCATGAACGTGCGGATCTATTCCTTTGCTTCTGTTTCTTATAAAAATTAAGATTTTGAGTTAAATTTAGGCAATTCTGAGCATGACTTTAGGGTGCCTCATATGAAGCCATCCCTACTTTCAGCTCCACAAATGGTTTTTGTCTCGTTAGAGTCTAACTTCACACATCGTTCGACAGTCTGTGGGTATCAAGGAAAACCTTGAAACCTTGAATGTCTCGATTGGGATATTATTTCGTCTACTCAGGATGAGATCCATTGTTCTGTATCGCAGGATCAACCATTCTTTTGAGATGGTCAGGTGCATCAGATCTTCCAGATACCTACCTGACCATTTCAGAAGAATTGTTGATCCAGTGATACAAAACGATGAATCACAACCCGAGAAAACAAAAGAATAATCCAATCTAGACATTCAAGGTTTCAAGTTTGTCCTTGCCACTCACAGGCTGTCAAACGGTGTGTGTAGTAAGTCTCTGGGGCGGCAAGAACTGTTTGTGGAGTTGAAAGAAGAGTCGGTATCATCAGAGCCACCATAAAGTCAGGCTCAGAAATGCTCAAATTTAACTCCAAATCTTAATTTTTTCACAAACAGAAGCACAGTACTAGACCCCCACGCTCATGGTTCGTTGGCTAAGAAGGGCGTAGGTGAAACTCGACATGCAGATGTAGCTTGCAGCCACGTTCGTGTGGTGAGTTCTGAGTCGTTTTACTCTTTTTAAGATCGGGCCTATTAAGGAAAGGGCCAAGAGCTGCATAGTGTCTACTCGAAACCAATCATTAATCAGTGAGGTTGAGGGTGGGAAGAAAGGTGGCCCCGGCACCCCTCCCTTAAAAAATTGACGCTACACCATTAAGATAACAGAATTTCAAACAGGTGCGTCGAGTCCTAATCGTTTCACGATACTTGACTTTTTATCATTTTTTGGAAAATTTAAATGGAAAATAAACTTCAGACTTTTCTTCGTGGGGGAGGGGGCGTTGACCTCCTTATGATATTTTTTCAAGATTAATGGCATCATAACAACACACCTCATCGACTTTGAACACAATCTGACTATTTCTACTATAAGCCTAAAAATTCGCCAATTTCCGTAAATTTGGTTAAATTTCCAAAACTTTGAGCCATTTGCGCGGATTCAAAATATTGATCGGTTTAGAAATTGTGTTTAGCATTGTGTTTGGTTTTAGGAGTAGAAACTTTTCCGTACTATCGGGTTTCGATCCGAAGATTTTTTGGTGATTCGACTGACCCTACGTTCGCATACCGACCACCAATTCCCATTTATCTACGACTCTATTTCTCTACCCGAAATCAATCACACAATCCTTATTGAAAAATTTTGCAGTCACTGCTTTTGAGTTATTGCAAAAGGAAACGCTCACCAATGCTATAAACCTTCTCGTATGAAAAATATTTGTGTGCTTGATGGAAACAACAACACAAGTACAAAATCAAGTCATTTCGTCCGTATTTAAGAAGAAAGAGTACGAAGACAAAGGTAGACAAAATTTGACACTTCTACTGCCCCAGCCACGCGGTGGTCAGCCTCTAGAAATCAGTATTGGAAAGAAAAACGTAGAAGAATCATTAAAGCGGTCACTGCTTTCGACAGACGATTTCTCAAAAACTAAAACTAAGTTCTACCTGAACTATAACATAAACTTGGGAATCGCTGCAATTCTACGTGCGGCTGCGAAAAGTAGAAAAATCATTAAACTTGGTTTAGAAAAGAAACTTGTAGCCAAAACTCACTCTCTCAACGAATATTTCAGCTTCAAGGAGTTTCAATTTGTGAACGTTAAAAATAATAAAATTTTCAAACCTCCTGAAGGAGTAATTTGTGCAAATGTCAGTTCTTTCATTCAGTGAATTAAAGAGGAACCAGGAGTCTCAGTCTCATACTTAATAACTGAAAGATTATCTGCAACAGGGCAATACTATATGAGCCTTTTCCTTTTCACCACCTTTTTTCCTTGTTACGAGAATTTTCTTCCAGTTCTTTTCTCCGGTCGAAAAACAGCAATGTCCGGCTCGCTTCACATACACTCGAAAATCCACGTATTTCGTACCTGTTGAAGAAAATATCGTATGCACCACGGGAGGGAGGCATATTACGTCCGCGTCTCCAAAAACCTTAAACCTATAGCGCCGTATGTAGCAAATTTGCTACGTTGAAAGAATTTCTATTTTTTGCAATAGTTCTACCAATTTTAATTTTAAAAATTCTGAAAAACTGTACAAGTATTACTGCGTCCTAAGAAAGGTTTTCCGAAAAGAAATTCATTGAAAAGTTGAATTATTTAGCTATAAAAATTCAAAAAGTAAATTTCTCCAAAGTGAAAGCTGGAACATAAATTGGAAAAACAATTAGTCCAAATATCATGATCATAGCTCTTTTACTTTTCGAGAAATCACAGTAAAACGTCGATCCTGAATTTAACACTGAATTTTTCTCAACATGAGTTGCAACAAAAATGAGACTCGAAAACAACTGAAATCACAATGAAAGGGCCTAGGGGGATAAGCATGTAAAAATGGCCCCCGCACCTATCAAGCCTATATTGGCACCATATATTGACATCTACCACAGTGAGAGTCTGTCGACAGTAAGAGTCTGTAACCCATACGTGGCGTATCCCCAGGTGGCGGATAGGGGAATGCTCACTAGATATAGCGGGTAGGGCGGAAATAAAATACGCCCCGCGGACCAAACAAGATAGGGGAAGGAACCCCGATTTCAAACAAGTCATGGAGTGTGTTGATAAAAACAATATACCCCAAGTGAGGAAAGATCTCACCGTCGATTCAGATCGGGTGCAAGTCCCGGTGGTCGACGCCGGCCCCGCGGATTTTGGGGGGGGGGGGCAATCGTACAATTTGTCGGTGGAGGAAACGGAAGTTCTGGCGGCAATGGACTGCGGACGTCCTAAGGGATGTCCAGACGACTGTCAAACCTGACGACCTTGGCGTTTCTGTCAAGACCATCAGGAAGACAAGAATCGGCGATGTGCTTATAGAGCTCAAAGCCACAAAGGAGGACAGGGAGCGTTTCGGAACTGCTCTTGCAGGGGCTCTTGGCGACAACTTTGGTGTTCGTCACCTTGTGCCGAGAAGGAAACTGGTGGCCTACGACCTTGTGGAGACGACCGAGGTCGTGGATATAGAGGAAGCTCTCAGGGCGGTCCTAGGGGAGCACATCGGTGCTTCGCCTGGGATCATCTTGACAAAAAGGAGAACAGGGGCTGTATCCTAGCCTTCGTTGAGCTGGATGCAGCCCCTGCCAGAAAGTTAGAGCTGGCAGCCCGACTTAAGGTCGGCTGGGTATACTGCCGGGAGAAGGCGCACAATGCTGAAACCCGGTGCTACCGTTACCACAATCCCGGGCACATTGCCCGGGAATGCACCGGAGAAGACCGCAGTGGCAACTGTCGCAAGTGCGGTCTGGAGGGACACAAGGCGGCCCAGTGACAGAAGAAGGTGACTCCGCGCCCGCCTCCGACAGCAAAAAGAAAACCTTAAGGGTTTTCTGAGTGGAGCGAGTCGCGAAGCTTAGAAAAGGAGGTGTCGGTCTTCGACAAAAATGCGTCCATGGCCAATGGCCCTGAAGTAATGATCACGCGGTTCCGGGGTCTTTGGTAGACGCGGAGGGGGAGGTGGTTTTAGTCGGTAAGAATCCGACAGTACCCGAACAAGAGCTGGTGTCCTTTAGAAGATTTCCCCTCCTCCTACTACAAAAAAAATATATATTGAAATCTATGTGAATATAAAATCCTGCAAATTTCAACCTTCAAATTTCATTTTTTTTGGAGATATGGAGAGGGGGAATAAAATCAAAAAATGGGTTTTGCTCGAAATGGCTGAACCGATTTTGACGAACAAAATTTTTGTTGTGTTAACCGAAAAGACTACTTTCAAAAAAAAGTTTGGAATTTGCTGGATAAAAAATAGGGGTAAAAAAATGCTTTCAAGTTTTGAAAATATTTTTTTGAGGTTATGTTTTAGAGGTACGCCTCCAATTTTTTTCCAAAACAAACCTTGAAGGGTCTGCTTCAACATACATTTTTGTCAGATTTTTCGTGGAAAAAACAAAAAAAAGAACAGAAGCTTTAAGAGACAAGCAGTGCGAATAATTAAAAGAATAAATACAACTAATCGAAGAAAGAAATGATTTTCAGCTTTTAGGATGAAACGCTCGGCTCTAAGTCGACAACTTTAGAGAGTTGAAAACAAATGAATAGCGGATTCGAGAAACCTGACCTGCGCAGTACTAGTCAGAGAAACAAATGACTACCAAAAAACAAAAGATGTTATAAGAAAGGTTATAAACACTTCAGGGCATTCGTTTAGTGCTATTTCAGTAGTTAATATATCCATCGTAAATACAAATCAATCAGTTTATAAGAAGAATTATGAAAAGGTTCTCATGAGCAGATTAGAGAGGTTGACAAAATGATCAAAAACGAAGATTGAACGGTTGGACTCAATATTGGTGTACTTGAATTTTCAGAAGTTTGGTTTTTGTTTTTCATAATGTTATGTACAAAAGAAATGAAAAATAAGTGATTCCTTAAAATACAAGTGCACCATTATTCCAGCCGATCGTTTAATTAAACTAATAAAGTGTCAACCGAGTAGTGGAGTTCGATGTGCCCGGCTGGAGCGAGTGTGCTGTGTGCTATGCGGCATGCATGATTTGCATCATTTTTCGACATGACGCACCACCACGAAAAATCTGACAAAAATGTATGTTGAAGCAGACACTTTAAGGTTTGTTTTGGAAAAAATTGGATATGTACCTCTAAAACATAACTCAAAAAAATATTTTCAAAATTTGAAAGCATTTTTTTTACCCCTATTGTTTATCCAAAAAAATCCAAACTTTTTTCTGAAAGTATTCTTTTTGGTTAACACAACATATATTTCGTTCGTCAAAATCGGTGGAGCCGTTTTCGAGAAAAAACCATTTTTTGATTTTACTCCCCCCCCTCCATATCTCCCAAAAAAATGAGATTTGAAGGTTGAAATTTGCAGGATTTTATATTCACATAAATGTCAATAGGCTTGATAGGTGCGGGGACCATTTTTACATGCTTATCCCCCTAGGCCCTTTTTAATTGTTTTCAATTATTCAAAATGAGAAGCAACAAAATTCACCCCAATGGTCTTCTGCGACGAGGAACGGGTAAAGGTGGTCCTCCATTTCGTGGTCCTCGATCTAACGATGAGTGTATAAATAATTATTTTCATTCTGAATTTATTATTCAATTACGAAAGTCGAATTTACAGTTTCTTGAATAGACTGATGATACATATTCTATTCTTATTTGACTTAAACTCATCAGCCATCTTATGACAGTGAACAGATTGATCTCTTCTGATAGTGGTAGAATATTACTTCTTCAATGGTTTCAAAAGAAACTTGATTTTAAACAAACTCTCGATTTCTGTTTTTTGTGCATGTGATATAATTTGTTCTCATGATTCAAGAAAATTATTATTTTATATCATCATCTAGTATTCTATTAATGGACAAATACTGTGATAAATCGTATTCCGGATATATTTTATTGAAGATCATTATTGGTTTATTTATAATTGATAAAAATGGTTCCTGATAATATGATGGGAATGACAGATTGACTGATGACCAGATTTGAGTTGTTTCATGTACGAAAATAATGGTTTTATTATTGTTGTACATTTCTGTATAAAATAATAATGACAGAGACCTTGACGTTAACAATTAACGAGAAAAGAGACTGACTTTTACATAAAAATGTAGAGAGAGAGGTAACGGTCGTCGAGCAGTATGCAAGCAGAATCGTAGCAACGAGTAGCAACAGAGCGAGCAGTATTAATTCGCCTTGACTGTTGAAAAAAATGTCGGAGAAAAAGAACAGAAAACGTTTAAGATTCCAAGAAAAATATGATATCATTAACGAAGTGAAAGCAGGTGCCTCAAAAGAGTTAATTTTAGGGAAATGTGTTATCAGTGGTACTATGTACGATCGACTGATAAATAGGGAACCGGAACTATTAGAAAAAGTGAAAAATTACACAGGCTGACAAAATTTGTACCCAAAGGCCGAACTGTGTGATCCCGAACGATTTTGATGTCCTAAAAACGAATCCGTTGTCCAAATTTTTCCTATACGTCAGGATTTTGAGATATTCTAACCTAAAAGTGGAAAAATGGCCATTTTCAGCCATATTTGAAACAATATCACGTGAGCAGCGATTTTTTTCTCTTAAAACTGCTAACGCTATCGATTAGTACTTCTTTTAATCCTTCATTTCCATTTTTGATCATCTCGAAACGAGTTCTTTTGTCCGAGATATGGCACATTAACCATTTCAGTTTCACGCTGAAAAACTAGCAAAGAAGGCAAAAGATACCGAATAAAATTATGTTATTCGATTTTCTAAAGGTTTTTGAGTTTGCTGAATCCAAATTTGAGCTCAGATTTGCAAAATTCAAAATGGCGGATCCAATATGGCGGACTAAAATTTTAAGAAATTCCTGGTTTTGTACGAAACTTAGTGTCTTAAGGTTTTTGAGATTGCTGAATCCGAATTTGAGATCAGATTTGCAAAATTCAAGATGGCGGAACAAAATTTTAAGATATACTGATTAAACAACTCAAAAAACTTTGAATCGAAGAAAATATAGCTCTGAAAAGAACTGATTAAATACCTAAAAAAAACTTTCAATGCAATATATTGCACACATATTTTAGTATTTTTAAGCAACATAACTATTTATCAAATCATCAGTCAATCAAGCATATGGAAACCGTAAGAGTGATGAAATATGAGTCAAATATTATTTTGTTTCGCATTTTGACTGAATGCTATGGTACAAAACAAAACACGATATAGAGCTAATGGAAAATAAAAGAAAATCTCACGCAGATTACTTTACTCTTACTGTTCAAGTCACAGTGATGATTGCTATTTCTGTGCTTGTGATATTACTGGACATAATGAAAGGTTAAAAAATAGAATGGCTTATCCAAGTGTAAGCTCGATGAGTCCGGCTAAGTACGGAACTCGTACTTCAAATGAAAATGCAGTCGAGATTGCGGATACTGTTGACTTAAAGCTGTTCTACTTCGTAATCGCAATGAATATGCCGCTGTTCCTCTCGCCCATTCTATCACGTTAAAAGAATCACATAAAAGTATGAAACTTCTTCTTGATAAGATAAAGAACTATGAGCATGATTGGCTTATTTGTGGTAATCTTAAAAAGATAAATATACTATCAGATCAGCAATCAGGATTCACAAAACATCCCTGCTTCTTTTGCGAATGGGACAGTCGTACACGACATGAGCACTGGACAAAAAAAAATTGGCCACCTAGAACTGAATTAACAACTGAATCAATAAATATTATAAATGCTAAAAAATAATCTGAAAATTTTGAAGAACGGTTTCATCATTCAAAATTATTTTTTAAAATCAAAGCTAAAGTGATTTGATAATAAATTGTGGAAACATTATAGAATTTCCAGTTATTAAATTTTATCACCGTTTATTACGACAGTAACCATTCTTCAAAATTTTCAGGTTATTTTTTGTCACGTTTAACCCTTTGATAAATCTATACAAGTGCATCAACAAATCTATAGATGATTTCAGTAGAAAGTGCAGGATTTCCCTTTTAAAATGAGCCCTAGAAACTTAAAAAATGTGAAATAATTTTTGAAATATTGGTAATTTAAGAAATTGGAAAAAAAACCTTGTTTTTTATAGATATTTTCTTACAGAGTGATCGAAAGCAATTTAAATAGGGGTCATTCGACGCAGATTCAAATACGTTTTAAGGAAATATCGTTGAAAATTATTAAGAAGTTGTATTTAAGATATCCCATTCGTTGGAAATTTTTGAAAAATATCAATGTACCCAAACTTTCTGGCTGGAGTGTATATTCACAAATTGGTGTTATACTTGTAGAAATTATAAAGAATGTAATTTTATCGCTATTTTTCAGTATTATTTTTGCAATTTTATACATTTTTGACTGTTATGAGTAAGATGGTCTGCATTGAGTATGAAAATAAAAAAAAAAGAATATTGGAATCCAAAATGCTATTTTCATTATAGATTTTGTTAATGTTTATTCATCGTAGCAAAACGTGTTTGATTTTACTAAAGTCGGGATAGATTTTTGTGTTTACTTGTCTTTGAATCTTATATTAAATAGTTGCCAGCTTACAAAAATTGTTTCTAATTAAGTAAAAAATGTCTGAAGACGTGATAATCGGTAAATTCTGTGACTTAGACGCTAGAAAATTGCCTATTCATCTAGATGTTATGAAGTGTTACTATTACGAGTATAATAAGAAGCTTCACCAAGAGGGAATGAAATATCCGTCTATTCTTACGATTTCCAGTTTAGTGACAGAGAAATTGAAAAATATCTGGCAAAAATCCTCCATCCCTGACGAAACTGATAAAAGAATCCTAAAAATGATTAAGGATAATGAGAATTTAATAATTAAATTTAAAAAATCATATGGCCGGGATTAAAAGAAACCCACTGTTATAAGTAAAATAAATATTTTTAAAATCAAAGGTGTCTTTGATATATCTACTTGCAAGTGAAAAAGTGATTCCTGTACTTGTGACAAAAAAATTTCTCAATCAGCAATGACTTTTCTTTTAGATCAGCGGACTTCAAGAAGGGAAATAGCGTGCCAACCTGTTACAAGAAGTAAGAGTTCTGAGGAGCAAATGAAGCGACCGGTTGAAACAGTGCCGGTTGATGGTGAGGTTTTGGGAAACAAACGTCGGAAAGTTGATATAGGGTGTGAGAAGGCGCAGAAAGACATGATCTCTGAAGAAATATCTCGTTTAGAGGTATGTGGAAATGAGAAAAATGAAGAAGGTGAAGTGGGTGAGCTAGATGAGATGGATTGGGATAAGGATGATGATGTCGAAGAGGATGATGAGAGTGATTAGGTTTCGGATACATTATACTCAGGGCAAAAAAGGATAAACTTTCCTATCTTTTCGGCAGTTTGTGATAGATATAAAATTGGCAACAGATGTGCTGCAGCATTAGCCTCTTCTCTTTAATATAATATTAGTAAATTCGTTCCTGAAGTAGAAGGTCTTGTTTCTGACAAAACTAAAGTCTATAGGGAAAGAAAAAATATCGTAAGGCACTGCAGAAGGAGCAATTATCACCAGCATCAAAACTGCAAGCCTTTCACTTTGATGGGAGAAAGGATTTGACTAAGGTTTTGCAGGAAACGAGTGACGGTAAATCTCGTCAAATAACCGAAGGACAGGAGCACACCAGTCTTCTTTAAGAACCTGGAAGCTTGTATTTAGGGCACTTAACCTCATCTTCCACAGCTGCTCAAACTGTCTCGAATGATATCTTGGCATTTTTTCTGGGAAGAATATTGATTTCACAAATCTGAATTGTGTTGGATGTGATGGGTGTCCCACGAATACTGTAAAACATTCAGGGATTATACGACAATTAGAGTTGGCTTTGAAGAAACCGTTGCAGTGGGTCGTCTATCAACTACATGGCAATGAGTTGCCTTTTCAGCATCTCTTTACGGTACTTGACGGTGCAACAGCTGGTCCTAACGAATACTCTGGTCCAATCGGTTATATTTAACCGACCTGTCAAGAGCTTCCAATCGTCGCTTTTGATAAAATTGAATCTTCAAATCCCCTAATAGATGACATCACTGATTTAAGTTAAGATCACAAGTATTTATAAGATATGGGGTAAAATCTGCCAAGTGTGCCCGCCTAAAATTTTGTTATCGTCTATCTTATTAAAACTCCACCAAATTCTAGTGCTAGTGGACATCTTTAAATTCTGCAAAAAGGGTGCACCTAGTACAACGGGTTGTTAAGTTACAGCGGCCCAGATTTTCAACTATTCTCCCAGACCGCTAATTTTCAATTATACATAACTCCTGATACAGTTGTTTAATTTTACTTTTTGATAGGAGTTTTGGAAAGTTATTTTATCAAGGTTTACAATAAAAATAATTATTTTACCATGAAAAGTTATCTCACCTCGATTTTTCATTTTAAAAAACATTTTTGAGTTTTTCTCAAGATGCGGCATTTTTTATTTTTTTTCAAGTAAGCTAGAAAAAAAGCTTGATTTTTTCTCTTCGTAATTATCCCAAAACGAAAATGGGATGAAAAGTATTGGTTGAGTTGTAGAACGTCATGAGTGTACAAGTGCCCCGCGCCAACTAGCCGCAGCGCTACCAGGCGTGCTGCAGTGTCTCAGTGGTTCTAATACTTGATAAAAATAAATTTTCTGTTTATGTGTAACGAACACTTTATTTAATTCACACTTTTTGATAGTTAAAGAACAATTTAGATATCTTCGAAATGAAATTTTCAAAACGGTTTCATTCAAGGACAACGATAGTTAATAATAAAATGATAAACGATTCTGGTGGATGATTCTCCTCGCCTCTTACATTTCGAGGTGCTTTTTGATCTGAGTAATTTAGCCTTTCACATTTTGGAGTACTTTTTGATGTGGGTCCCCTTTCCTCTCACATTTTGGGGTCTTTTTCGGTGTGAGTCCCCTTGCCTCTCACATTTTGCTGCTGCTCTATATCAATGGGCTCAGGAAAACTTGTCTAAAACGGTAGTCTTTTTCATCTACAAAGAAAATCATGCCGCTACTGCTGAAAACCTTAAAACTTGATTCAATTCTGCAAATACTGTGCTGGGTACCCTCTCCGGAATCGACTCTGATTTTGAAGAAGTTTTCGGCATCTCCATATCATGACATTTTCCCGAAGAAAAAATCGCGAAGAGAGGAGCAAAGAGAACATGAAATCCAATTAGAAAATCATTTTTAAGTACCACTGTGAGAAACAAGGGGACTCACACCGAAAAAGACCCGAAAATGTCAGAGGAAAGGGGACCCACATCAAAAAGTACCCCAAAATGTGAAAGACTAAAAGACTCAGATAAAAAAGCACCTCGAAATGTAAAAAGCGAGGAGAATCATCCACCAGAATCGTTTATCATTTTATTATTAACTATCGTTTTCCTTGAATGAAACCGTTTTGAAAATTTCATTTAGAAGATATCTAAATCGTTCTCCAGCTATCAAAAAGTAAGAATAAAATAAAATATTCGTGACACATAAACAGAAAATTCATTTTTATCAAGCATTAGATCCACTGAGACACTACTGCACGCCTGGTAGCGCTACGGCTAATTGGCGCAGGGCACCCGTGCTCTTATGACCTTCTACAACTTAACCAATACTTTCCATCCCATTTTCGTTTTGGGATGATTATGAAGAGAAAAAATCAAGCTTTTTTCTAGCTTACTCAAAAAAAATCAAAAATGCCGCATCTTGAAAAAACTCAAAAATGTTTTTTAAATTGAAAAATCGAGGTAAGATAATTTTTTCATCGTAAAATGATTATTTTTATTGTAAACCTTGTTAAACCATCTTTCCAAAATCCCCATAAAAAAGTAAAATTGGACAAGTGTATCAGGAATTAAGTACAATTGAAAATTACCTGGTCAAGGCAAATCGTTGAAAATCCGAGCCCCTATTGTATTAGGTGCACCCCCTTTGCAGAATTTAAAGAGGTCCACTAGCACTACAATCTGGTGGAGTTTCAATAAGATAGGCGACAACAAAATTTCAGACGGATACACTTGGCAAATTTTACCCCATATGTGGAATGATGCCAACGTAAGGTAAGTGTTCTCCACAGCTTGCTAGAAGAAGTCCCGGTAAATTATCGCATGCCAGGTAGCTGACACTGGTGAATAGGCTGCTTCAGACTTACACAGGGACGGAAAATCCATCGTTCCAGTTACGGGTCCTTATTAAATTCATAATAATGAATGTTTACGCACCCATGTGGTTTGGAATCAAGTGGCAAGCCACAATCAAGTACGCCCCAAAACATTTATGGAAATCCATTCGTTTGACACGATATCTGGAAGATGACCTCCGTGAGACCGTAGACAAAGTTATCCAAAATAATGGATTTTTCGCTCATCCAGAGAATTTGCTTCTTGCCATGCTATATGACGAAAGGCAAGATATCAGAAAGTTGGCTGTATGTCGTATTCTTTCAGCAAGGCAATCTGCTAGAAGAGAAGAAAGAAAATTCGAGATTCCCTCCCTGAACAATTCAAATTATAAGTCGCCTTTATTCAAAAGATAAGCTGACTTCCAGGTTTTCTTACATTATTATGTTTCAAATACATACTTCATTCATTATGAAGTATTCACAAAGGTAAAAAAATTATAAAATTGCAAAAAGGATATTGAAAAATAGCGTAAAGTTATACTTTTTGTCGTGTTTACAAGTATGACACCAGTCTGAGAACCTAAGATATTTTTTTCTGGTGTCTAAAATATGTAAATATAAGCCGGGTAGTATTAGAAAATATTTTTAGTTCGTTCAAACAAGAAAAAAATTATTTTGCCGCAAACGAACGAGAAATGTACTTTTCGTACTTTTTACCAATACTCATTACTTTAACATTAATGCGAGAACATAAGATAATGTTGTATTTGGTTTATACTGCATAGGTGCACATATCGATGCAGTATACAACTTTTACCATGAATCATGATCATAAAAAAAAATTCGGGCTTAAAATACTGAGAAATAACCGTATTTTCTTCATTTTGACACTTAGCTTCCTTGTGCAAACTGAAGGAATTTTTTTTCCTTCTAGAAGAGTAATTTTGGCACTTGCCAATAACTTGATATCCCTAGTCTCAAGCTAAATATAAAAATTTTTGATTTTCGATGCGCTCTAATGTACACGTAATCTAGGTTTATTGTGAACGCAATAAGAAATCATAATTTACGCAAGTAGAAAAATAATTCATGACTACTAATTACATTCATTCATTTACAGATGAAATAATTTACATTTTCAAACTCTATTTTCTCTTTCAGTTAACAGAAAATTGTCTACCCGTTGACGTATTAAACTTCGAAGAATAATGAGGACAGTATTAATTCACTATTACAATTTTTTGTCCTAATTCAATTGTATATGTGAAACATCAATTGCATGTAATGAAACATGTATACAATAAAAAACACAATAAAACAAGGATGCTAATATAAAAAGATGATTAAAAATATAGAAATTGCAATAAACAATGACAATTCGATATTAGTGAATTCAAATTTGCCGCGATATCGAACCGAACATTTCAAGTGTGTCGGAAACTGGTTTGAGGCCCGGACGAAGATGGCTGCCGGAGCCTTCTAATCGTCACACCCATTTAACATTATGGTCCGCCATCCAGTTATTATATAGATCAGTGCCCTTCCCACACCCCGCTCCTGATTGATTTTGCTAAACAGTAGACAGGCGCAGTGAGAATCACGTTCATTACGAAATGACAATTGAAGGGTGGCTCGGCATAAGGGACTAAGTCACGTTTTTCCGATTTTCAGGAGAGACAAAAAACGTTCTGTAAAATCTTATTTTCAATTTAGAAAAAAAGAACGAACATACACTCCCGAGGAACTTCAGTGCTGAATTGAAGCGTGAAAAGTTTGATTGGAAAATGTTATTAGGTTATCGATGCCTCATCGACTATAAAGCTTAAAAAATGAAAAAACGTGATTTTTTACGCTTCTGTGAAACTATTTAATATATTTAACAACCTTAAGCTTCCGTGAAACACTTTATTTACAGTATGCGTCACAAGAAGGGAAACCGCAAAAGTCTATGAAAACTGCACACTAGGTATAAATCATGGTTATGATCTGAAAGAGGAGTATTAACTCTATTACGCTGGGAAAAAAGCATCGTATTGTTTCTTTTATACCACTCGGATCACATCGATATTTTTAAGCCAATTTTATTGGATAGACATAAAATAAGACAAATTATTTTCAATTTGCTGCCATTGAAAGCAAAATGTTCGAAAGTTGATGAAAATATGTGGGCTCATTCTACATAAAACAAGCTTCAAACTGATCATTTGTGGATTAAAATAGAACCACTGGTTTTGAAGATATTGACTAGAATAGAAAACAATGAAAATCTAGATTTTCACTTTTTTTGCTTCCTCAATTTTTAATGACAATTTGTTAAATAACTTTTTTACAGAACCCGACAATCATTCTAATAATTACTTTCTCTGGAATATTCTGTTTCGAATGAGCTATTTTTGAAGTTATTTTGACTATTTTTCATATAGATATCGAATTTAAAGCACAGTAAGAAGTGGGAATTTCACTATTCTCTTTTATATCAAATAACTTCGCAACCACTGCAGGTTGCAGGTTTTTAATATTTCTAAAGATAGTTTTCAACCTTACCTTCGATACTTTATATCTAAAGTATTTCACATTCTTGTACAACTGCTTACAGAACGTGACATCGTATGAACATGTTTTTTGTTTGTTTTTCTAAACCATTAAATAAAACTCTTTATAAGAAATGAATACTCACAAATAATATTGCAGAAATTGTGGCATCTTCAACATATTGCGAATTAGAGTAAATTCCCCTCTATCAGATCATAAGCATGATTTATACCTAGTGTGCAGTTTTCATTGACTTTTACGGGTTCCCCTCTTGTGACACATACTGCAGAATGTATTTTGTACAAAAATTAAACGAAATTCAAAAGAAAAGTGCGATAGTTATCCAAAAAATAAAAGTTCAACGAAAACACCTAAAATAGGTGATTTAAGGAGTAAGTAAAATTTTTGAGTTCAGGAAAATGTTTTACGCCTTCGTTATGCAGCCGAATTTTTTATTCAATACAGATTTTTATTGCACAAAAATAATATTTTAATCTAACAATGTGAAGGAAAAGTTTTATTATTACGATTTTTCAGGCGTAACATGGACTTAAGGTGACAGAATGCACATTCCACTATTTTTTACTTGAATTTTTTGGATAACTATTGCATTTTTATTTTTAATTTTGTTTAGTATTTGTTTAAAATACATTCTACATAAGCATAATACTTATTTGGAAGCTTAAAGTTGTTAAATATATTAAATGGTTTCACGGAAGTGTAAGAAATCACGTTTTTTTTTCATTTTTAAGCTTTATAATCGATGAGACACCGAGGATATTTTTTTTAAATCTTTAATTTGCACTGTGAGTTACTGGCACCCAGTAGGAACTTTTAGGACCTGAGACCTTTCAAATAAAAAAATTAAAATATTTGCGGCCTACCCTAATACTTATATTGTATGCTTCATGATTGAATTATATATATATATATATATATTAGAGTGGCCCAAAAAAAACACTTTTCGATTTTTCAAGTTTGCAAAACGAATAACGTTAACTAATTCAAAGATATTCGAGGTTTTTTTTAGATGTTTGAAATAATATTTAGAGGTCGCGCAATGCGATTCAATTTCCCATTTAAATAACATGGGAAAAATAGACTTCTTTTTCATTCTCTATTATGACTCTGACTACTTGGTGGGTACCTGTCACCACTACGTAGCGCGTCCTCAGGTTGCGGATAGAGGAAAGGCCCCTGAGGTTAAA
>JBAGKK010233137.1:5923-21580 GCA_037177015.1 Euceroptres primus | reverse complement strand
GTAGTAGTAGTAGTAGTAGTAGTAGTAGTAGTAGTAGTAGTAGTAGTAGTAGTAGTAGTAGTAGTAGTAGTAGTAGATTTAGTTTTATTGCGAATGAAACGAAATTAATAATGTTATTCAGAATATTATTAATAATTTCATTAATTTCGTAATAAAACTTTGTTTTAAAATAATTATGTCATTACATTTTCACTTCATCTTTACTGATCGAAAATTTCTTCTTCAGTTTAGATTTTAGCTAAGTTTTGCAGAAACAATAAGAAAAAATAAAAACATTCGTCATTCTGTCATAAAATTGAAAGAAAAGTATTTCCTAAATAAATGAAATTCTGTATAGAAAACGTGAGATTTTCTATATAATATATTAGAAAGGCATGGCTTGCATTGGATTTCACTCGATGGTTTCGATAGTTCAAGCACAAAATTCTGATTTAGTTGATAGTTAATATGGTGACTCATGGGTAGATTCATAACTAGGACGTGTGTACATTTCCGAGATGTTTGAGGTCCACTGATGGACACGAGGCTGCCTAGTAGTGCTATCTGGAACAACCCAAGCGAGACATGTCATTAATCTCCAAACACCCTTGCTGCCATCGAAGCTATGATCGAAAACTCGAGTAGCCACTGGTCAGAAAAATTGAAAATGTATCTGTTTTTGTTTTTTTTTTATTCCGCCCATAAACAAATTCGTTAATACGAATTTTCTATCAAAATTTTTTGTATTCTACACATTAAAAACAAACACCAAGAAATAATTTTTAAATTCATAATTAAGATATTAGGTTGTCGAGCAGTGTTTTTCTTTAATAATTCAGAAGGATCTAAATTTGTTTTTATCTGTTCAAAAATAGTTAAATAATTTGAACAGACAAAACAAAAATTAAGATCTTTCTGAATTATCAAGAAATAATGTCTACAGAAAAAAATCAGGAAAAGTAGAATTTCAAGAAACGTCATTTCTCATTTTTTCACAAAAATATAAAACTGTTTTTGCAGGAAATTTTGCCCATTTTAATTTCGAAACAATTATTTTTACTATACAAAATTCTCTAGCACCTGGTCTATTAATCATTTTGTAATGTAATTTAAATTTCATTTTCATTAGTCGTTTAAATTTGCTTATTTTCCTTAAGCATTATCCTTCATATAATTCATTTTTGGAATCATAAATTCTTTTTACCCAAACGGTAAATCTTCTTTCTTTGATAGTGAAGTCTTTTAAGACGAGAGTAAATATCTCATAAGATTTATAAATTATTGAATACCTTTCCCGTACCTACTTTTATCCTTTCCATGTGAATTTATCCTTAGTAAACTTTGCCATTGAATCAAGATTCCCATTGGTGAAATGCCATTCATCACTCTATTTAATAGGAAACTTATTTTTTCCCTGAGAGTCACGACTACAATAGAAAAAATGGTAATAAGGCTCTTTAGGATATTGGGAAATTCTATAATAATACAAATAGGCTTTTAGAAATTTTCTTATCCTATATTATAATTGTAATTTTTGAATTATTTTATGAAAATAAAACTTTCTATAACGTTTTCGAGAGCTGACAGCTTTTTGGTAAGATATTAAACTTTTAAAACTAATTTTAAAGTTATAATAAGTTGTAAACTTTTTCTCGTTTCAGTAAGCTATTTTTCTCAAAATGTAACTAAAATAAAAGATCAATACTTTTTTTCAATCGTGAAATTTGTTCAGCGAAGTTTAGTAGCACTCCATCGAGAATTGTCTATTTAAAGAATGCAAGAACTTCTACGGCGAAGTTCAAGATTCGAAAGTCACTTTTTTCTTTTCTTTTGTTATCAGAGATCAAAGTTGGAAACTAGACATTGTTTTTTTCTCTAAAAGTAAACTTGACTATGTTAAGAGAGGTGGTACAGCTTTTACATCGGTCCTCGAAAGATCAATCATTAGGTATGATGTATGTACTGTTTTAGTAAGTTCTTAGGGAAACCCTCATTAATCACTTTGGATGTTCGCATGATTCTCTCACGTTAAACTTGAAATCTATGGAGATTATTTTATCACCAGAAAAAATATATTCTTACAGTCCTTGTTACTTTTGCATAAAAAATAGGACCCAAGAGTATCCTATAGGTACTTATTTTCCACATCCTTTTATAAAATGGCTTTTTATATGAATTTCTCTGGATACATTGAAGGGAATATCGTATGCTGAGAGCGAGTTCAGAAAAACTAGATGGAAATCTTGTCTGGGATCTTTATAGGCGTTAAAAATAAAGGATAGTTTAAAAATTCAAAAAGCAGGTTTCCCAGATTGAAAGAACGTGATTTTTTTGCCAAATAAATTGAGGTTCGTGAAAACAAGTTCAAATCGAAAAAAGGAAAGAATTCTAATAAAAAATTTTTTAGAATTGAATCACAGACTCTAGAACTTGAAGTGTATTCGAAGTAAATATTATAATATACATAATTATGTATATTCTCAGGGCTATTTTGTAAAAGTTATTAAATTACGCAGAAAAGAAAAATCAAATTCTATTTTTCTAAGTAAATTGTAGAACATTGTAGAAAATTGTTGAATTTGAAGGAGAATGATGAAAAGTGCTTAGAACGTCCATTTCCTCTGTTATACTATATCTATAAAGTCCAGAGGTAAAAGAAATGGAAATATCGAACGAGAAGTCGAGAAAAACAGCTGACGTCTTCTTTGTGCTTCACTGAGACTTAAACCTTTCTTATCGATTTCTCTTTAGACAACGGAATTTTTTTCCTTTTAAAAAGTTCAACTTTTAATGTTGAAATCTGTTTCCGATTTTCTGTATAAATATCTGAAACACTTTTGTGACAAAATGTAACAAAAACTTACGAAATAGAATTTTAGGGAATGTTTCAAAGAATAAAATGAGATATTGATAATTAAAATCGAGAAAAAATTATGCTTTTTGTCTGGAACAGATAAAAAAACTCCAAAAATCCAAATAACTATTTTTAAATAAGCAATTGTGACCCAATAGTTATTTGTGATACAAGTGCGTAAAAGTAAGTGAAATCATCTTTACGCACGTGTTGAAAATTGTACTTTTATTCCAAAAGTACAACTTCCAACAAATTCCGAAAGTTGAATTAAATTCACAGAAAACAATAGTATTGTGTCAAGAGCCCTGTCACCACCACACCAGTGTCTAAAGTTATCGATGCCAGTGTTTAAAGTACCTTTTCTCGAAAGTGCGCATGCGTATTTTTTTCAACAGTACCTAAAGTAAGTCGTATTTAAACTGCGCATGTGCGAATTTTTTTATACAGTCTGTTAAAATAAAGCCCTTTAGGCACAATTAAGAACCATGGAAAGTGCAACTTTTGAGGTGGGTGATGCAAAAAATATATTTTATTTAAAGTACGGTAGGTCTCTTTTTCAAAATTCATTATAAATAACTGAGTCGATATTAGTTCAAAATTCATTATAATAATTGATTCGATATTAGTTTATTTTATGAATTAATATAAATCTGATAATGATTGATTAATCTTGAGCTTGACTGTATAGAGTGAACATTCTTAATTCTCTGAGTCTTTTTTGATAAAAAAAAGTAAAACTTGAGTTTACGAGTAACAATTTTCACTACCAAGTTTTAGAAATAAATCGCAGAGTTTCGATATTCGAAGAGAGATTTATGGAAATCGATTTAATGTTTCAATCGAGGTCGGTAGAATAACGATTTAGAAAGAGCTCTTTTAATTGTAATATCCGAAAGACTTTGGAACATTGCCAAAAGAATCTAGAGGATATGGAGAGGATGGAGCAAGATAAAGCTTTACAAAAAGTCACCAAGATAATCATAATAGTTCTTGAATGAAAAAAAGAGGTCATAAACTTTATTATTACTATTATAAGAATTTTCATATTATTATTATTCCATTAATGGTTTAAAAAATATGGAACTTTGTCGAACAATAAGATGTTCATATAATTGATATATATTTTAAGGCTGATTTTTATTTACATATAGGTACTATTTGAGTAAATCATCAATAAACTTTTGTCTCAAGAAAAAAATTCAATAATAATTTTTAAGTTATTCTATCCACCCCCTTGCTCCACTTTCAAATGTCCTTTAGTATTTCCAACTGGGTTATATTTGCTAGTAAAGTATAGTGCCTTAAAATTCATGAACTGAACATTATGTTTAAAAAGAAATAAAATCGTGGGTGAAAATGTTATAAAATTTTTTTATAGTTATAACAATAAAACATAAAAAAGTCGGTGAACTTACATTTACTGTGGATTTCGTTTTACGTCAAAATCTGTGGACTCACATTTACTTTGGATTTCTTTTTTAACTTATAATGAAGCTTTAAAAACTTTATATCAAAATTTGCACAAAATTAGAATTTTTCACTGAAAATTTATGAATGCCATTCTTTCAAGAAGAAATGTGTTACGCATCTCCTTTTACGTTTTTAAATAAAAGGTGCTTTTCCGACTTTGAAGCTGCTGTCTCTGAAGAAAATGGTCCTCAGAAAGAAATGGCATTTGAAAAGTGGATGGACTGGAGCATCTGGATTCTCCTGGATACACTTTTAACGACTGCCTCTTTTCTACAAAAGTGATGAATGATTAAGGGAAGTTGAAAGTACTTCTCGAGTATATATGCAGTATTCTCTAAGGATAACGAAATCTCTCAAGGTATTTGGATGATGCACTTTTCTAAAAGCCTACTTCAATTTTGACAGAGAAGGCATGAAATTTAAAGAAAGCCTCTCTATTTTCTTTTAAGAGTAATTCAATTTTTATTGCTTTGTCAACAGAATTTTTCTACTTAAATTAAAAAGATTTTTTATGACCCCATTTCTAGAAAATGAGATTCTAATAAACGTGCCTGAAAAAGGTTTTTTCTGAAATTTTCCAAACTAGAAATTAATTTTTTTAGTTCAGTTTCAGCGATATGGATAAGAAATTGATGAAATCTTCAGAGGAGAATAACTTTAATATGATTGGAGGTCTCTTGAATATTCAGGAATGATAAAGAAGAAAGAACAAAGCTCAAGAAGCCTAAGAACAAAGCCTCAAGAAGAGGGATAGAAAATTCAATAAAGTTTGGAATAAATGTAAAAATATTCAGTATATTAAATAAATATAAGCTTTATGTTTTGTTATATATTATTTATCTGCGATAAAAAATCTTATTCGATACAATTTATTTATTTTCCTTGTTTTGATCACAATATATAATGTAATATCCCTGAATTCTTTTTCAGGAAGAAGTAATATCAGCAAGGGGATATTGAATTTCTTTCCAGAAAAGTACAATGCATCTTCTCATAATAACATTGAAGGAAAAAGATGGTATGAATTGCCTTTTTCTTAACTGGATAAGACTCGGATTATTTCCACAATAGTTGGTGTGCATCTGTCGTTGAAGATATTATTAAAGTTCAACGTCAAACCGTTCTTCATTGTTTTTTGAAGACCTCGATAGTTTTCATTGGAATTTCGACAAGAGAAGGGTTACTGATGATTTTTCTTCTTGAAAAGAAAATAAGAAGAGTTCTTGTCCCTTCGATCGAAATTTACGGACTTGATTTATAATCCTAAGTCTTAATTAAACAACACTAAATACAAATTGTCTAATTCCCAATTCGCATTTAGCGATTTCCTCATTAAAATTGCGAAAATATTTATTAACACTTTTGTTTTTTTTCAATAAAATATACTTATTCTCTAAATCTGAATCAGTCAAAATTTTCACTGATTTCATTCAGTGACCCATTTCTAACGAATTCATCAGTTAATTTTGACTGAACTTTAGTGAATTTTGACTGAACTTAGTGAACGTTGACTGAACTTCAGTCAATTTTGACTGAACTACAGTCAATTTTGACTGAACTTCAGTCAATTTCACTAAAGTTCAGTCAAAATTCACTGATGAATTAGTTAGAAATGGGCCACTGAATGAAATCAGTGAAAAGTTTTACTGATTCAGATTAAGAGAGTAGGTTTGAACTTTTGAAATTTTTTACACCTATCGATAAAATACTATCGAGTACTTGCAGTAATTTTTTGAAGATCTAGAAAAAAACTAGATTTAGTGATAGTGGTTTTTTGTTAAAGAAATATACATTTTTACTGCAGTCATAAACTCAAGCCAGAAAAGAATACTGAAATCTTGAACAATGTAAACAGCTTGAAGGCTTAATTTTTTTTTCTGACAGTCGTAGAACAGAGCATTATTGCCAAATAAATTGTCTGCTTCAGTCTAATCCTTATCTAACATATCATTCACGAATAATAATTTGAAGAATAAATCTCATCTCGAAGTAAATAATTTCCAAGATGTAGTTTCATCTAATCTCGAATTTGTAATAAACGAATTCGTGTTCTTCTGTAAATAAAATTTGATGGAAGTACAAGTGCTTTTTAAGAAATTCTAGAGGACACAGTACCACTGAAGAGACTTGTGCTGATCAATTGATGAAATCGAGGAATAAAACAAATTTGATGAGAGGCGAAAAAAAATGATGACTCAAGAAGGAAAAAATTACAGTCGATTTGTTATGAAAATTGTTTCCTGAAAATGTCATAGTGAAAAACTCAACTTGTTGTTAAACTTTAATCCTTTAATTAAATGATTTCAATCGACTAAGAGGATGAACAAAATTTTTTAATTTAAATTTTACTTAAATTGGAACACGCTTTTTAAACACAATTGACATTATTTTATATTTAAATTACAATACTATTTTTGGATGTAGGGCAACCTTAATTCCTTTATTGTGCCATTACTTGAGATTTACCGTCGATTAACTCTCAGGGGAATAATAAATCATTTCAGGGACTTGAAGCTTAATCAAAAGAGTTGATTTCTGATTGGAGGCAATGAAATATGTTCGATGAAATTTTCAGGGGTGGGAATTTTAACAATTTTGAGGTCATTGCAGAAAATCACTTCCTTGTCAAGTGACTTTTTACATATTAGGTAGTGCAGAACAAAGTCACATGAATCGCACTGGCGTAAAGTGGGCAGGCACTTACCGCTTGAAACGTTAAAGCTGATGTGCGTAAAGGTGTTATGGTCCTCTTGCGCAACGAATAGATGATAAAGTCCCTGATTTAACGCGTAATTACTTGCGTATGAGAAATTGTGACCCATATTTCTCATGAAACTTTCGTCTATAATTTATGAGCCTCTTTAATGAAACAGTAAGGGCGTTATTGACATTTTTATTGGATTAAAGATTAAATATTTATTAGTCATTATTATTTCGTAAATATTGCTTTTATAGTTATTATTTTAATTTGTATAATTATTTTAATGTAATAACTATAATAAGTTGTTAATAGTTATTATATCTTATTATTATTTTCTAGTCTTCTAGAAACCAGTTTAATTAGATGATGTATTAAACTTGAAAGGCTCCATGTACATATAAATGAAGTACCTTTGCACAATGAGCTTAAAACTGCATTTCCTTAAATATACAATTTCACGTAAATTTTTACAACTTAGAAGTTTCTTTTCAATAATGAGTAAATTGAGAACTACATTATCTCGTACTTTTATCACTAATTTATAGCTTCATTTTGTTCTTTCATTCAATAAATATAAAACAGTCCGAGTAGGAAAAATTTGTTTAATTATTTCACAGGAAAAACAAAGTGTTATTTTTACCCTGATTTCGGTGTGTTATTTACATGCAACAAAAATTAACTTCACTGGATAAATTTTACCCAAATATCGGTTAAATTTTCTTTTTTTCATGACAACACATGTATTTTGAAAGACGTGAAGTTGTCTGAATAAAAATGTATGCCTCTAAAAAATTACCTGCAACATATTTTATCCTTAGTTTTTTCTGTGTTAACTGTAAATTAAGGGTATGTGATACATAATGACATCAGGAATAACCGACTGATTTTTTATTTGCGGGTTTACTAAGAGAGAAATGCAAATATAATGCTGAAATTTTAGGAAATAATGAAGAATATATTCAGGCATCAATACCTAGTGCATTTTAGTTTTTATTTCGAAAACAAATTCGAAAATAATTTTTTTTCGAAATAAAAATTGAAATGCACCAGACATTGATTCCTTTATATATTCCTTATTATTTCCTCCAGCATTATAATAAACCCGCTCAATATAAATAAAAAATCGGTCGGTAATTCGTGACATCATTATGTATCAAATACCCTTTATATTGAAGGAATCGAAAAAAACATCATATAAATAATGATGAAGGAATTATTATTTATAAATTTGAAAACTCTATACACAGTTATTTTTATAATAACTTTTTCATTATTATATTATTTTTAATTGATTTTTAAGTTATTTTTAACAATAATGATTGAAGGAATTATTATTTATAAATTTAAAAACTCTATAGACAGTTATTTTTAAAGTGAATGAACCCCATTTGTATCCCTTCATAAACACGATCTTTCCTTTCAGAATAATACTTGGCGTGCATGAATATTCAAAATATGTTCTTACATTATAATCCAGTCAGCAAACAAATGTTTTACCATAGCGTGCAACCTGTGGGGATTTTATATTACCTGATGTAATAAAAATAGAAATAAAAACAGAAGAAGATTTTAAAGTAACTAGCAAATAAAAAGTGCACGAGAGATTCAATTATTTTTAATTTATCAGCATGTAGCGTTCAAAGGACAATATGTAATGGGAAAATATCTTTCATGAGATATTGTTCCTGAGAATCTTTCATAAAAGGATTTAATATTCAGTAGCTTTTATTCATTTGATTTATTATTAAAATTTCCATTCCATCCAGTTAAAAAAAATCAAATATAAAATTTACTTTCAGCACCTAATGAAATTGAAAATTGAAATTTAAAAATGGAAGAGTACTAAAATAAATTTATTTTTCAAGATATTATTCGATAGGGTAATTCTGCTGATAGCTAACCATGGAATAAAAATAAACCCGACTTGCTTTTAAACTCCAAAGGGAACTTTTTTGGTGTGTAGCCAAAAACTTGTAGGTACTGGATTCTGATGTAACATCAAATATTCAGGAAAAGTATTATTGAATCAAAATTCGTACAAATGTATCTTGCGTGAAATAAAGACCTGACAGATATCCGTTCTCACAGTTGTCTGAGAAATGCAATAGCAGCTCCTTTCAGTCACACGTCTTCGATATTTACGTATACTTGCTTTTATCTTTATGGGACCGATAAAAAGTTCTCAAATTCTACGACCTCTTAGAATTTTTTACGATTATGTTTTTCCTTCTTCACAATGGAAATATAAAATAAAAATCATGTAATAGATCTAATAAATAGTATTCATGAAAAAGTAGTTTCTTGTCAATCAAATAATATTGAGAAGTGATTACAAATAATAGTTAAAAAGAAAATGATTTATAAATTGTTTTAGTAATTGGAGCAATAAATGTCAACTTCTTTCGAAATTAATGAGTGCAGCTGTTAAGAAGAGAGTCCAAATGCATAAAACGATTATAAAACAATACACAAATTACTTAATGGAATTTTTTATTCTTATTTTTATTTCATTAGTAGTAAAAGCCCTTCTATCAAGAAATTGATGAAAATTCACATTTTGTGGAATATTCATCGTTAAATAATTTTCATTTCAAGCAGTTCTTGTCCAAATTTATTCTGATAAATACTTCGAAAGTCGATCGAAAAGCTCATAAAATGGAGAATTTGTTGTCAACAGAAAATGAATTCATAAAAGTATTATTAGAATTTAAGAAAAAAATTCTATAACTATTAATTGCATTGAAATTGGGCGAATTAAAATGCTACGTTTAAGATAAAAAGCTATTTCAACTTTCCAGCAAAAGATGTAATCGCGTTTTTGTACAATTTACATTTTTGTGGTAACATGTTTATATAACCGCGATATGATAATGGACAAAGAAAACTTTTTATGCAAAGAGAATTTGCAAGTTTGTCGTATAAAAACACTTTAATAGTCTCTTTGGTGTCTTCAAATAACATTCATGTTCGCTTTATGTTTTAAGAATATATTAGTAAGAATTTTGAGACAATAATTTTACATACATAACATTTACTATTTTACGAGCTATCGTTAAGTTTAGCACTATTTTTATTTTAAAGATCTACTTGAGAAATTAAGGTCGTTCAGTCCGTACAGTCAAGCTCAAAATCAAACAAATCTTTATAAGAATTTATAAAATAAAAGAAAATTGGCCCATTGAACATTTTAACGTAATTTAAAAGACAATAGGAGAGTACTTTAGAAAAAAATAGTTTGGGTGATAATTATTTATTTAAAAATAATTACTTGGGTTGTTAAGAAATTCTTTACAATCCCGTTTTTATGGAAATCAATAAAATAAAGAACCTTTTAAGGAACAAAATATTGCTCATAAAAATTGCAAAAGTGTAAAGAGTAAAAATCCTTAAGCTTTGATTTTATAAAGTGGTTTTAAATTATGGAAATTTTGTAATAAAACAGTTTTCTACTCAATTTCTATCAATCAGTTTACCAATATTTTTATAATTTCCGGATGGAGTATCCTGACAAGAAAGATCTTAGAGTTCTTAAATTTTTTTCTTTTTTTTCGATACTATCTGCTAGTGTTTATGTGAACCTTTTAAAATATGCAAAACTTCGATGGGTCCACTCTTCTGCTTTTGAATTTCTTAAGAGCACTTGAACTTCTTGCGAAGCCTTTGAGTGCTGGAACTAAGTTGAAACTTTTGCTTTATTGTTTATATAAATTCTGACGCAAAAAGAGTTTTCAGAGTCAAATATGTCACGAACATTATTTTCAACATAAAACAGAATTATACACAAATCTCAGGCCAGTAAAAAAAATTAAAATACAAATTAAACATAAAATGCAAAAAGAGTATAAAAATTACATTTTAATAAGTAAAAAAAATTAATATTAAATGAGAATTCTTAGCACATTTGAATTTCCAACTGTAGAATATTTACAAGCTTTTAGATTTCTTGCACCTGGAATGACTCTAAAAGTGTTTTTTCCCACTGAATCTTTTAAATCCACTTAAGTCACAGAATTTTGCAGATATTTCTTTTTTTACAAAACGGGTTACATGATTTATACATTGAAAGTAGCATTTCGCATTTTTTAAACCAAGAACGTAAATATTTGTGGATTTTTACTTTCCGACGAGAATGTATATTGTACATATATCTATATTAGATATTCGCGGAGCAATAATCCATTCGGGAAAAAATTGGGTCGTATAAAAGTTTTGCCTTTTACCAACTCGGCGGATTGTGAAATGAGTCGTCTCTGAAAAAGTGTGACGCTTTTCCAACCACTTTTTTTTATCATTCGAAGGATCACTGATCTATTGAAACACCAGATTCGCTTGAAATAAAGGGTGCTGTGCTCGACAAAACAGTATTTTTGCAAGGACTCAGATTACAAAGGAAAGCTTTTTCCATTACACATCTAAACTCAAAAGAAAAATTTCGAAATATCATATTTAATAACATTATTTTTCATTATTTATTGATTTTTATTGATTTAAAAATGGTGGATTCAAATAAATCTATTATATAATGTTTATTAAGGGTAAATAAATAATTGAAAAAAGTACTGATCTGGAGAATAAAAAATCTTGTTCAGCTTGTATGTGAAATTCGGAAAAACTTGGAAACTACTCTCAGAGGTTGTGGTTAATATCCACTGTGGGAGTTAGGTTACTGTTCGGATTTATAGTTTGAGAAAGAAAAAAAAAGTGATTTGTGCTTTTCTAAAAGCCTTGACCGTCCCCGAGTCACGAAGTGAAACGTGTAAATGGACTCACCAGGACACAAAAGAGTTCCTCCTTGAAACTGTACTTTTATGTTTTAAAGTAACATGTAAAGGGAAATTCTTGTTTAGGATCCTTAATAACTTTCGTTCCTTTTAAAAGTTTTAATAATTACACTTTACTTTACTTTACTATCATTTATTTATATTTTTAAAGTCATTTCAACAGTTATTTAAAAAATACATCTAAACATACCAATTCATCTTCAATTCATTTCAACAGTTATTTAAAAAATACATCTAAACATACCAATTCATCTTTAAAACGTACAGATTTTTAAAGGAGAAAGAAGTAAACTTTGAAATGTAAAATATCAACTGAAAGAAACGAAATAAAATTTACCTGTGTCAAAAATTTGTTTGTGTCAAAAATTAATTGTGTCATCGTGTAAACTGTTTTCAGATTTCGTAATATTAAATTCCATTTTGAATTAGATTTAAAATCATTTCAGTAAAAATTAATAAAGAATCTTATTTTTAATAACTTTAAAAAATTTAGATACTTTTAGAATTCTATTTTAAAATAGTCTTGTGCTTTCGGAAAGTTTTGGAAGTTTGTAGAGAAAATAAGGGTTGGTGCAAGGTACTGTTGAATCGAGAACTGCCCCAAGGCATTTAATCGATATGGCATAATTGTTTGCCTATACACTGCAGAGAACGAAGCATTCGAATTGACTCCTATTCTGAGTCTCATTTCCTCGAATGAGATGGAGTTTTCGAGATTTGAGTGTTTGCCTAGTTTATTTTGGTTCTTCTCACGTTTCTCAAAAAAGAACATTAATTTAACATCTGACTCTTATAACTCGTCCCCTTTTTATTTTACTTTGTTTTCTTATAATTTAGTTTTAATATATCAACAATTTTGATAACTGGCTCTTATAATTATATGAAATAATTAGCATCTGAATAATTTTTGATTGAATAATAAAAAAAGCAAATATTGAAAAGGAAAAAAAACGAAGGATAAAAATGCAGGTAATTTTTACTCCTTGAATTAACGTAAACTTTATCCTTTGTTTTTACTGCGAATTAAGGAAAGATATTCAAATATTTTCTATATTTTTTTAAGAGAATCTTTTTCAAAAACAATTTCTCTGGAAGAGCTGTGAGGAAATCTTACATAAAAATGATTTGAATTTCAAATTGTCACATAGAGCTTGAAGCGTGCGAGTGGATCCACAATAAGATTACGTAATCTTTTTGGAAGTAGTTATGAAGGTATAAAATTCTGACGGGGTATGTGCGAAGAACATTAATGTAGTTATGTCTATAAACCGAGTTTAACGTATCTCGGTTGAATTTCCTCGAGGCATTCGAGATTTACTGTCAAACGTTTGTTCAGTTACCTTTATGGATTGTATGCGTTCATCAATCTGGCTCACAGTTTAAGCACATGATACATAACATAAATTGACATAGAGTAACAATTCATTTTTTACAAAACATTTTTTACATGATTTATAATTTTCCCATAATTAAAAATATTAAATTGTAAGAGTAAAATTACAAGTAAATTGCAAGTAATTTTAAAATGGAGATATTTTTACAGTATTTGAGGATTAGTTTTTAAAAACAGGAGATGAAAATAAATTGATCAGAGAATCAAAATTAACCAATATTTTTTGAATTCGATAAATTTAATATATCACAAATAAATAATGCTAATATAATTTTTATTTACACTGCAAAAATGATTGCGTATTTTTGATCAATTAATAAATGAATACAAATATGGTTTTCTCTTTTCACTTGAGAATTAAAATATATGCGAACTTAATTACCAAATATTGATTAAATATTAAATAATTAAATATTGATAAAAAAATTCTGAAGTGTTCTGTCTCTTTCTATTATTAAAATGAATTTATGCGGCTTTGTTCAATAATTATTAGGCAATTAATTGCAGTCAGCATAGATTAATTTTTATGGCCATGAAATGTCATTGACAATAAGAGTACGCGAAATGAGCGATTTATCGATAATGTGGAGCCAATCGAAGTAATAAAGCGGGTGATAGTGTTTCATGGAGGATCGAGTATGGAGTCATAAAAATCGAACAATAGACTACAATGTCATTAAATGAATTCAAATGTCCAATTTGAGAAATGATTTCGAAACGTGCTGTTGATAATAAAATGGGCATTACTCTGGTCAATATGAAAAGTACCATTCTCTGATTATTAAACATGATCTTTGTGACTTATTTTTGTAAAGCATGTAGATTACAGGAGTTAAGTATAATTATTTTAAAAATAACAATGATAGTATTTGCCCTCAGAGAAAATCAAATTCGTAATTAATACACAGAAAAATGGTTGATTAGAATAACTAAATTAAATCTAGTTGAAACTATCAGAATAATTTTATTAGAAATATAATTTTCTCAACATTTTAGTCATTTTAGCCAAAACTCTCGATGAAATCTGGAAAGTTCTGTAAGACGCTATTTAACATTCCTTTCCCGTTATTTTAACCAAACATTTTTCTGAGTAAATTAAATATAATTTAAGTCTATAATTTATAATTGCAATCTCTCTATCAAGTATAATCACAAAAATTTGATAAATTTTGTTTGGAGAGAAGTAGCTATTTCCAAGGCGAAAAATGTCACGTTCTAACAGTAGCAAAACTGTTTTGTCAAATATGAAATGAAACAAGTTTAATATAGCATAAAAAAGCGGTAGAGAGACATTTGACGGTGTGAAGAAAGGCATAAACCGACGTGACTGAACATTATTTTATTTAATATAATTTATCAACTATGATTTATAACACATACTCTTATTTTAAAATAGAAAAAACTAAAATAAACAATGTTATTTAATTTTAAATATTGAAAATCACCTTTTACAATTTAATGTAAATTTCATGGGTCTTTTCCAAAAAGATTTAGAGCCTTCGATGGTTTGTTTCCCTGCTAAATCTTTGAAATCTTCTGTTATTCCAAATTTCTGTCCAATCATCTTTCCCCTCACCATCAGTGTACCAAAGTTCGTACCAGCCTTTCTGTTTTTCTTGAGACTTATCACCGACACTGATATCAAAGGCGTGAATCTGATTCTGATTTTTATAAAGTTGTTGATTCTCATTTTGATTAAGATGTTGATTCTCATTTTGATTAAGATGTTGATTCTGATTTTGATTAAGTTGTTGATGCTGATTTTGATTAAGATGTTGATTCTGATTTTGATTAAGATGTTGATTCTGATTTTGATTAAAATGTTGATTCTGATTTTGATTAAGATGTTGATTCTGATTTTGATTAAGATGTTGATTCTGATTTTGATTAAGATATTGATTCTGATTCGATTTCTGATTTATATTTTGACCGAGATATTGATTCGCTTCCTGATTCACATTTTGAATTTGGTTTTGATTCAGATTTTGAATCTGATTTTCATTTTGATTAAAATGTTGATTCTGATTCGTATTCTGATTCTGATTTAGATGTTGATTTGCATTTTGATTATTATTCTGATATTGACTTTCATTTATATTTTGATTGAGATACTGATTCTCATTTTGATTTTGATTCTGATTTATATACTGATTCAAATTCTCTTTATCATTCTGATTTTGATTCTGAGATAGATTTTGATCCTGATTTAGACTCAGATTCGGATTCTGATTTAGATCCTGATACGCATTATGACTTAGAACCTGATTCGTAATCTGATTTGAAACCTGATTCTCATTCAGAATTTGATTTTGATTCAGATGCTGATTAGCATTCGGATTTTGATTCTGATACTGATGAACATTCGGATTTTGATTCTGATACTGATGAACATTCTGATTTTCATTCTGATACTGATGAACATTCGGATTTTGATTCTGATACTGATGAACATTCTGATTTTCATTCTGATACTGATGAA
>JBAGKK010233033.1:0-21587 GCA_037177015.1 Euceroptres primus | reverse complement strand
TTCACAACCCATGAAAAGTCTCTTCTGGTTATAATCTCGTTACCTACCTAAATGATAATTCAGAAATCTTCTAAACAAATCTTTCTTCATCCCCTGCACTTTAAAGCTTTGTCTTTTTGTCCATGTAAACAATTCTATGGAATTTCTGTCGCATGCCTTCCATGAAATTCTGATGGAATTTTTTTGTAAATAAAAAAATTCTGGAGTTTACTGCAATTCTTCTGAATTTGTAACATAATTTTCAAGGGAGTTTATATCACCTTGACGTACTGAAAACTGCTCAGAAAATTCATTTTTCGATCACGAATGGTTCTTAGTCGTCCAAATAAAAATGAGGCTTTTTTTAGGAATTTTTTCCCCGCTACTAATAAAGCAACAAAAAAATGGTTTTAAGCGTTTATTCTATATGTCATTAGGTATACAAAACAATTAAATTTTTTTATTTCATAAAAAATGACGGCGTGGGAGTAGCTAAAGCGAAACCATGTTTTTCAATTTTGTGGGCAGTATAACTCGAGCAATTTTCATCCAATTGATTTGAAATTTTAACTGTAGCTTCTTAGATAGATTATCTAAAGCGGTACATACGTTTTTTTACCATTGATTAAAAATAACATTTTTTATAAACAAATTAAGATCGATTTTTTACCGAAAATTTTTTTCAAACTGCTGCTATTTTGCAAAAAATGAATATTTTTTAATAATCTTGTGTACCGGTTTAGATAATCTATCTAAGAAGCTATAGTTAAACTTTTAAGTCAATCGGATGAAAATTGTTAGAGTTATACTGCTCACCAAATTGAAAAACATCGTTTCGCTTTGGCTACTCCTACGCCACCATTTTGTATTAAATAAAAAAATGAAAATGGTTTTTTATACCTAATGATATATAGATTAAACCCTTGAAACCATTTTTTTTGCTTTATTAGTAGCGGAGAAAAAAATTCCTAAAAAATGCCTTATTTTTCAGTACGTTAAGGTAATATAAACCTCCTTAAGAGGGTCAGTCCCTCTAGAGCCCGAAAAAAGGTGCTTTTTGAGAATTTTTTTTCAAATAAAAAAACACCATAGGCAATCAATCTTCTAGGGATATTTTCATCAACTTTTGAACAAAGTTTTAAAAAAAAATGACACCAAAATATTCCAAAATGGCGGAGTAAACCATGGTACACTGGAATGTCTCGCTGCCGAAGTAGTAGGATGGCGTAAACGATAGCGCCCGGAATTCGTAACGGAAACAGAAATAATTGTCATTTCCTTAATTTGGATACTTTTTTTCTCTATATAAACCAAAAAAACCTAATGAAAACCGAATATTAATGGAAATTTCCACTATTCCAATCAAAACTACGATTTTTGATGAAATTTTTTAAAATATTTGTGCTTATAAAAATATAAAAAATGGATAAAGTCATTTATATTTGTGGTTCATATAGAGTGAAAAAGTATCTAAATTAAGAAAATGACAATTATTTCTGTTTCCGTTACGAATTCCGGACGCTATCGTGTCGCCGTCTTACTACTTCTCGGTGGCGAGACATTCCAGTGCACCATGGTTTACTCCGCCATTTTGGAATATTTTGGTGTCATTTTTTTTTCAATTTTGTTCAAAAGTTGATTAAAATATCCCTAGAAGATTGATTGTCTATGGTGTTTTTTTATTTGAAAAAAAATTCTCAAAAAGCACCTTTTTTCTAGCTCTAGAGGGACTGACCCCCTTAAGGCAAAGTTCTTCAAAACTTTCATTGGTTTCCACGATGCGAATTGAATTAAACAATTTCCTCGTAAGTTCTGCAGAAATTCAACAAAAATTTGAAAATTTTGGAAGATCTATAAAGTTTATAATGAATGATCCCTGTCCAAAAAGTCGTTTTATTAGCTTCTGCAGAATTCAGCGAAAATATTAGAAAACTTTCCTGAAATTCTATAAGAATTCTAGAGATTTTTTATAGAATATTTACATATCTCTAGAATTAGACTCAGAACAAGACAGAGTTTTTATCGAATTAGAGAAAATATTTTTGATAATGTAATTATTTTTCTCCTGAACTTAACAAATATGAGTTAAAAATAACCTAATAAAATAAAATGAAAGTTTCGAAGCAAATAAAATTGCGCTTTTTTTTCTTTTACTATAATTAAAATTCAGATAACAAGTCGACGTGTCCCGACAATTAAAGCAGCAATTACCAAATGACTGCAATCCAATTTCTCCTCTCGATCCTTTGAATATTCATGCGCGTTTTAATTAGACAGAAAAATTGGTCGCGCTTCATGTTTGTGCCTGTTTTCAAGAGAGCGTAATTCATTTCGAATACCAGGAGTCTTGTGTGATTGACCTGTCTTGCTTTACAAGGATCTAGAGATTTCCGGACATCGTAAACCGACGTATGGACTGAGAGCTTGCCCCATGTCCATGGCTAATCGGCGGGACGCCATTAATCTATTTATGAGGTTTATAGTACACGTGACTCGTTCAGTTTGGGTGTTAGGGTATGGGAGTGCATTAAACGAGCGTATATACTATCAACAGTCCAAGCCGCGACCTTTATGGGAGTCGGAGAGTGGGCTGCCGGGTGTCGAGCCTCATTAGGCAGCATGGGACCCCATATATTGAACTCGGGTTACCTTGGGACCGAATAGGAGTGCACACGGTGAACCGGAAACTAACAACGTTACCTCCATTTTCAGACTCTTCGGAAACGACTCGCCGGATGCGAACCTTTCTCACGTCGTGACACTAAAAGCCTCGGAATTTCGTTAAAGATCGGGTGAAAATTTGTCACTGAAGTTCGTAACGTTTATAAAAACGAAAGAAAAAAATAATTCATTTTTAAAACGCACGAGACTCAAAAAGTTAGACTGAAAAATAGTTGTACTCCACAAGCAGAGACACCCAAAACAAATTTAAACTCCTGCTGCATGTGCAACCCATCCCAATCTCATTACCACATGGAATTAAAAAATTCCAAAAATTAACCTAATTTTGGAACTGAAAATTTTATTGTTGATTACAGATTCACTCAATTAGAAGAGACACCAAAAAAATTTTATCGACCTGATGCATGAGGAACCCACCCTATTCTCATCCCCTGGAATAAAAAAATTCCAAAAATACCCTAATTTCGGGACTCAAAATTTTATCGTTGATTACAGTTGCACTTAATTAGAAGAGCAACCAAAAAAATTACATTGACCTGACGCATGTGGCATCCACCCCAATCTCACCCCGTGGAATAAAAACAATCCCAAAATACCCTAATATCGGAACTTGAAATTTTATTGTTGATATCAGTTTCACTTAATTAGAAGAGGCACCAAAAAAAATTACAAGAACCTGACGCATGTCGAACCCACCCCAATCTCACCCCCTGGAATATAAAAAGTTCCGAAAAATACCCTATTATCGCACTGAGAAAAAAGAATCTTAAGTCCAATGAAATACATTTATTTGTTTCAATTTCTTTGGGTCGGAGAATTTTTTACATAAATTAACTAAATATTCCTGCTAGACAAAAGAATCATGCTTCAAATCAAAGAAATTATTCCTTTGGTGATATTTCTTTCATGCAAAGAAATATTTTTTTGCAGGGAAAATGACAGAATCAACTCGAAGAAATGATTTCTTTGACTCGAGAAACCCGGGATCGCTGGAACTGAAAATCACTGTCAAAGAAATATTTCTTTGATTGAATCTTTTCAAGCATTTGAGATGATACTCTCATCTCCCATAGAGTCGCCGATTATAGAGTGGCCGGCTTCACGGTTGTTTACGCTTGACTGGTTCTGTTCCCCCCCCCCCCTGAACGTCCCTCACTGAAGGCCATCGCTCGAACAGTCAGGGCCGCCAGAAGTTGTTTACATCGCGACTCTCTGCGCATTTACTTTTGTACGTTCAGAGACTATACATGCGGTCCTGAGTGTTGACATAAGAGTGCTCGCTCGTCGCTTTAAATCCAGTTCAAACTGGATTTTAAGAGCAATAAATTTAAGGCCGTCTAACCCCGAGCCCGGCCACTCTATGGGAGATGAGTGTAAATCTGTATTTGAATCAATTAATGTTTGCATGCATGAATTAAGAATTTGGTTTCTTCGACTGAAAGAAGAATTTTGTTGAGGCAAATGAAAGTTTTTCACTTAAAAAAAACATTCTGTTGCGATAAAAGTTTATTTATTTCATTTAAATGGGAGATACAGTACAGGCCAAGAATATGAGAACTCCTGTTTTTTTATGAGATGCATAAGTTCTCATAATTTTCATAATCTACGAGAAAAAATTTATTCTACAAATAATACGAGAGCTATCAAAATTCTACGTAAAATCAGCCCAAGGTGAAGTGATTTTGTTCATTCTGTAAGAAACTAATGCAAAAATAGTGCATTTTTCGATTTTTACGAAAACTTACAATAACTTATGAAATAATTAACATTTTTTAATGCCATTAAGCTCATTTTAAAGATAAATCTCCATGGAATTTCATGAATGTATGAAGAAAACCCTCTGATTTTTGTTGTTATAAAATTTCAAATAAAGCGAAAACTCGGAAAAATTAATTTCAAAAAATATAGAAATTAATATCCCTATGCATTTAAAAAAAATTATTAAAATGTAATATAGACTGATTTTAAATATTTTTCAAGAAATAATTATACATTATTGAAATTTTACAACTTTTCTCTGCCAACTTCAGGCTTTGGCAAAATCAAAGAAAAAATTAGAGGGTTCTTTTCATAAATTCATCAAATTCTATGGAGATTTATCTTTAAAATGAGCTAAAGGACATTAAAAAATTGTAAGCATTGTAAGTTTTCGTAAAAGTCGAAAAATGCACTATTTTTGCATTAGTTTCTTACAGAATGAAAAAAATCACTTCAACTTGGGCTTATTTTACGCAGAATTTTGATAACTTTAGTATTATTTTGTGGAAAAAATTTTATCTTGTAGATTATAAAAATTATAAAAACTTATGCATCTCACAGAAAACAGGTGTCCTCATATTCCTGGCCAGTACTGTATTTTTAATTAATTATTTTTTTTATTAAATTAAATATTTTGTTTGGCTCAATATTTATCTTTCTCGATAAAAAAATATTTGTTTGATAATCTAAAGAAAGTTAAGTACAGAGTTTCCATTCTGATTCTCATCTGGCTATTTGGCGCATTGGCAATGCACTCGTCTCTTATCTTAGAGGACCCGAGTTGGAATCTCGGCTGGAGATGTAGATGGATTTTTCATTAAATTTTTCTGTTACAGATTCATCAAGGTTTTAAAATGGTATAATTATTTCAGTTAAATACATGTATTCAACTGAACTCTTGCCCTCAGAAAGTTTGGGTACATTAATATTATTCAAAAATTTTAAACGAATGTGATATCTTAAATACAACTTCTTAACAATTATTAACGATATTTCCTTAAAACGTATTTAAATCTGCGTCAAATGACCCCTATTTGAATTGTTTTCGATCACTCTAAGAAAATGTCTATAAAAAACAAAGTTTTTTGCCAATTTCTTAAATTACCAATATCTCCGAAATTATTTGACATTTTTATAAGTTCTTAGGGCTCATTTTAAAGGAGAAATCCTGCACTTTGTATTTAAATCATCTACAGATTTGTTGGTGCACTTTAATAGATTTGGCAAAGGGTTAAACATGACAAAAAATAATCTGAAAATTTTGAAGAACGGTTTCATTATTCAAAATTATTTTTAAAAATTAAAGCTTAAGTGATTTGATAATAAATTTTGGAAAAATTATAGAATCATCAGTTATTAAATTTTATTACCGTTTATTGCGACAGTAACCATTCTTCAAACTTTTCAGGTTATTTTTTGTCACGTTTAACCTTTTGCCAAATCTATACAAGTGCACCAAAAAATCCATAAATGATTTCAGTAGAAAGTGGAGGATTTCCCCTTTAAAATGAGCCCTAGAAACTTAAAAAATGTGAAATAATTTTGAAGATATTGGTAATTTAGGAAATTAGCAAAAAACCTTGTTTTTTATAGATTTTTTTACAGAGTAATCGAAAACAATTCAAATAGGGGTCATTTTACGCAGATTTAAATACGTTTTAAGGAAATATCGTTAAAAATTGTTAAGAAGTTTTATTTAAGGTATCACATTCGTTTGAAATTTTTGAAAAATATCATTGTACCCAAATTTTCTGGCGGAAGTATATATATATATGTAACTATAATTTATAAAAATTCTCTACTTGTAAATTTAGACAAAAAAGGTCATGTAACAAAAGTGCAAATTACTTTTTTTTTTCAAAATAAGCTTTTTGACCAAAGAAATATTTCTTTAAATCGATGGTATATTTTTTTGAACAAATGAAATATTGTTTTACTCCAATTATTTAAGATTTGCAAAACGAACTAGACATTTTTTGCAGCAAAGAAATATTTAGTAAGTACCCTTCAGTAGAATCATTTCTTTGTTGCAAAGAAATTTTTGTTGATTCAAGATTTCTTTTTTCTCAGTGCGGGACTTGAAACTCTATCGTTGATTACAGTTGCATTGAAGTAAAAGAGTCACCAAAAAATTTTAAATCGACCTGACACATGTAGAACACACCCCATTCTCACCCACTGGAATAAAAAAAATTCCCAAAAATTCCCTAATATCGGAACTCGAAATTTTATCGTGTATTACAGTTGCATCAATTAGAAGAGTCACCAAACAAAATTACATCCACCTGGTGCATGTGAATTTTAGGGTATTTTCGGGAATGTTTTTTATTCCCGGGGGTGAGAATGGGGTGAATTTCGAGTACCGATATTTGGGTATTTTTGAAGTCCAGGGGGTGTGAATGGGGTGGGTTCCACCTGCGTCAGGTCGATTAAAAATTTTTTGGTGACTCTTTTACTTCAATGCAACTATAATCAACGATAAAATTTCGAACCTCGACATTAGGGTATTTTTTGGAATTTTTTTATGTCATGGGGTGAGATTGAGGTGGGTTCCGTATGCAGGAGGGGGTTGAATTTTTTTCTTGGGTGATTCTCCTTATGGAGTAAAACTATTTCCCAGTATTACTTTTTGAGTATCGTGTGTTTTTTAAAAATTGATTTTTCTTATTCTTTCGTTTCTGTAAACGTTGCGAACTTCAGTGACTTGTGAAAATGCGTTATTGGTCCAAAAACTTTCTACTTACTGAAATTAGAACGCGATAATTTTAATTGGTTTTATAAACCTATAAAAAAGATGGTTTAATAGTTGATTACTCCTTAGTCTTGAAATCCCTGAAATCTCTACAAATCGTTTTTTTCTTATAATCTTGAAATCCCTGTAGTCATTGGAAATCCTGTGAAATTTTTTCTTCTAGCATATAACAAAATTCGAAGAGAGATTATGAAACATTTTCATTTAGTTTAGTCCAGGACAGGTCAATAAAATCGATAATTAACTACGATTCTAGAACGGTATATCGTATAGGAATACGTCATATACTCAAATAGGATAAGGCAGGCGATAAAATTTTTCTCAGAGTTATCATAAAAAAACCCCTCCTAGAATACATTCATTATACCCAATATGGGTTTTCTTCTTACAGGGAGTAGTTTGTTTCTCGGTAACTACTTACATTATATGACCTATTCAGAAATTATGGCTGTCTTTAAACGTTTTCTTACTCATTTTTAACTGAGGTAATATAACTTCGATCCTACAGAGCTGAAAAATTCAGTACGAAAGTAATTACCGAATAAGCTATTTTATATACATACATCAAAATAAGCTGACGTTAATTAAAGTTAATTAATAAATAAGGTTAATTATAATTTTTAATTCGAAAGGAAGATGATGAAAATAACTAATTAGTATTGTGTTAAGTTTTAAGCCTATTTATAATAGCTGCAACATTTTTGAGATTAAATATAATAGCAAGTATGATAGGAAATATTTGTAATACATACATTTAGAGAAAATATAACAATTATATTGCGATAGTAATTGTACTCTCTAAATTTAATTTAGCGAAAAGTGAGTTTCTGATTCACTTTCGTGAAATTTTCAACTAATTACTAGATCATTTCGCGCGCTAATTATCTCCTCTCTGCTTTTAATTTTGACATTTAATAATCATAAATCTTTAAAATAAAAAAAAATAAAATAAAATTACAGTCTTTAAAATTTAGATATGAGTGAACTATAAAGCAATGACATTACTAAAACGCGATATTTAACAATTTCGAAATAATTAAACATTAAAATTAAAAAATTTAAGGGAATTCTATACATTAAACATTTTTTAAACTCAAAAACTTTGAAAATTTAAGACTCGATTATGTTTCTTTATTCGTAATTCCAAGTTTTAAGAATTGAAGCTATTTAAATACAAGAATTTAAATTTGAGCTTGGCTTTTAAGGATGTTCTCCCCGTACAGTCAAACTCAAAATTAATCAATCTTTCTCTTGAATTATAAAATCAACAAAAAAGAAGAGCTTTTTGTTAATTCCAATGAGTTTTAATAGAGAAACTGAAGCTTTTATATAAACAAATAGTTTGAGTTATAATTATTTATTTAAAACTAGTTATTTAAATATTTGTGTTTTCGTTCGTTTTAGACAAAAATCATAATTTTCACTCAATTTAAATTCTCAACGGCTCACTTTGTTCCTTAAAAGATAATTTACAGCTTTATTTGGTACGTTCTTTTTAAACTTGTAATTTGACCTATTGTATAATTTGTAATATCATTAACTGTATAATTTCTAAATAAAATAATTTTTAAAAAATCATATTAAATATAACTGTAAAAAATCTTTTAAGGAACAAAATGAGCTCTTGAGAATTGAATAAGTAAACAATTATGGATCAAGATATTGTTTTCTAAATTACACTTAGATTTCATTTTCAATAAAAATAATTACGACTTTCCTCTAAGACAAAGGAAAAAACTCAATATCCAAATAACTATTTTTAAGTAAACAATTATGGACCAAGATATTGTTTTTTAAATTACCCTCAGATTTCATTTTCAAAATTCGTTAAAAATAACTTTGGGTTCATTCTCCTTGATATTATAAATCACCACAAAGATTTGATTAATTTTGAAGTTGACTGTACGGGGAGTACATCCCCGTATAATGTTTTCTTAAAAAGGAAACTTGTAAAGTCCAACTAATGTATTTAAATCAGGAAGATCTCTAATTTAGTTTCTTTTCAAATTCGACTTCTCTTAATTTTTATCTCTTCAGAATTATTTTTGAAACAGAATTTTTTTTAAGTTATATTATTTATATATTTTTTAAAAATTACAACTTTCAAATAATTTTATATTAAAATTACGAAATATAATCACGCGCTTTTAATTTTCGAATTATTTAATTTCCCAATTGGTTTTGTATTTTTTGACATTTGTAAACAAAAATACGTCTATGCCAGTCCAGGAGTGATTTCAGTGTTTTAGGAGCAGGCCAACAGAAATGGATGAAAATTGGTAATTTTAAAATACATGCTAAATTAATAAATCCCCCAAGTTTCAGGTAAAAATATTCATTTATTTAAAAGTTACTCCTTTTTAAAAATCAACTATACCTCCCGAACGGGTCATCGTATTAAACATTTTTTTTGTTGAAAAATTTAGGAAAATGAGACAATTATAATGAGTTATGTGCATCATTAACACATTGTTTAAAACAAAAAAGTTATTTAAATCATTGAATATAACTCTCGAGCGGCCAAACGAAATTGATCGGTGCAAATACTAAAATACTTCGCATTATATTCTGTTTTCAAATCAAAAATAAAATTTTAGTCCAGTTCATAAAGTCGCTCAAAATTTTTAATACTTTGAAGCCTTTGAAGCGTCTTAAGGCGCTGCGCGCGCATTCTGGCACGGGACGGCCTATCACAGTCGTACTTTCCCTTGAATTTCGAATGGCGCTGTAAGCAGCGGCGAAACGAGTAAATTTTTGGGTGCACTAAATTTCAATTGCACTAAAAACGTACAAAAAGGTTATAATTATTAAAAAATAATTTAGATTGTGAATTTTGAAGTCCTATCGCATTCATAGATTATGTACATTTCTCAATTCCATCATTATAAGAATTACAAGTACCCAAGAATTGCGGCCTGTAGAGACGCTGTAATCGCTTGTTGGAGATACGTCAGGAGTCTATTTGCCGCGCTTCAAAGTATTTAAAATTTTGAGCGAGCTTATGAACTAGACTAAAATTTTATTTTTGATTTGAAAAAGAATATAATGCTAAGAATTTTAATCTTTGAACCGATCAATTTCGTTTGGCCGCTCGAAAGTTATATGAAATTATTTAAATAACTTTTTTATTTAAAAAAATTCGCTAATGCTGGACATAACTCATTTGAATTGTCTCATTTTTTAGAATTTTTCAGAAAAAAAAGTTTATTATAATGACCCGTTCGGGAGATATGACTGTTTAAATTTTTTTTGCAAATTTGTGTATCCCATTAACTAATAAATAATTTTACCTTAAACTTGGAGGATTTATTAATCTAAACCTGTATTTCAATATTACCCATTTTCATCCAATTCGGTTGACCTACTCCGAAAAAACTGAAATCACTCCTGGACTGGCACATCTATGACTTGAACTTGGTTTAAGTTTCAAAAAATCCAATCAGCATTGCGGAAAAATGACAAAAATGAAATATCGAAATTGCGAGGTTTTTTGGCGATAAATTTTTTAGAGAAGAAAAATTTTATATTGAAATTACGGAACATAATCACGTGCTTTTCATTTCAAATTATTTAATTTCCCAATTAGTCTTGTATTTTTTGACATTTGAAAACAAAAACACTTCTATGGGGTAGGTGCACCGGTCTCCGGACACGTGTCAGTGGTTGGACAATATCGTGTATTTCATAGTAGGAATAGGGCAATAAACCATAATTACTACAAGTAAATGGATATTTGTATTTTGCATACTTTCTTCCATCACGAAAGGAATAAAAAACATGCGTACATTTTTCAATTTTACTCTATTTAAAATATTTTCAAAACCGCGCATCGGTTATCTCGACTTTAGGATTATGCGCTATGTTTTGTGACAGAGAACAGAATATTTTTGTACTGAAGTTATGGCTTACCTAAATTGAAATTTATCTTGAGTGTATTTATCAAATGTGAGAGGCTTAAAATTTTCGAAATTCTTTGCAATTCCAATTTGTATATCGAATATCCAAAAGTTTTTAATATTTCCGAACTCAGATGCAGCATTTTTTAACCTCTCTAGAGGTCGGACAGCCGTCCGATCTCTGGCATAAATGTCATGTTGACAATGTTTGTTAAGACGGACAACCGATGTGGAGAACAGGTATGTTCTTTTCCTAAATAAAATGTAGTCATATATATTATGAAATCTTGTTTAATAATTATTTGGACACAGCAAAAGCTATTATTTCAAATAGTGATTAAGAAAAATCATTTTCTTGAAATTTATCTAACGTCTCTAACCTTTTATACAAGTTCCCTTCACACCTACCTCATTATTTCTGTCCATTTTGCATTTTATTTTTTATTCGTAATTATTTATACTTTTTAACAGCTGATATTCCAGTCCAAAAACATTTTATAACAATTTAAAACATTCGCATAAAGTAAAACTAACCTAAAAAAATAATTGAAAATTAGGCAGTAATAAATCAAAAAACTATAATTGTTAAAAATAATTCTATTTAACATTAAAAACATTTTCGCTAATTTTTTTACTATTAGTATTTTAAAGTAGCGTGTTATTAAGCCCATTCTTTTTAAATAAAAATTTTCAAAATCTAAAAATTCCGTCCGACTATTAGACACATGCTGTTCGACCACTAAAAATCTTGTTTGAACACTAGTGTTTTCTTCAGCCTTTCCAAAAAACATTTTTTTTCGTTCAAAATCGACTTACACTTAAAAACAAACATCAAAAAATATTTTAAAAATACGTACGAAGTCCAAAAAATGCGAAACTTGATTAGAAATATTAAAAAATAAATCTCTACAAAAATTTAAGTATAAGGATAACGCTATTCGTTCAACCACTGGTACATTTACCCTAAATTGAACTTGGTTTAAGTTTCGAATTTAAAAAATCCAATCAGCATTGCGGAAAAGCGACAACAATGAAATATCGAAATTACTAATAATTAGTAGAATTTTCACTAAAGTAAATTAATGACTCAGTTTTCACTAATTTAAATTTAGAGGGTATCTCAACTAAAGTATGGAACTTTAAAGGGAAATACAGGAATATTTTGAAGGGTTATACAAATATAGTTGTATATTGGGTGTAATAGATACGAATGTGTACATTCGCGAAACATCCGCGAATACTAGGCGTGCTTCATTTGTCGCATGTTAACCATGTTTATGTTTCCAGTCACTGGGGACAACTAGCTACGTCGTTAATCACGACAAATTCGTTGTGATTAATTATGCTTTTCGCTCGATTAGCTTTCCTCTCTTGCGATCGAAGAGAATGCCAGGTCTCACTTGTTCTCTTGTCCACATGTACGCCGCCGTATAATCAACGACCAATTTGTCGTCCGCAATCGGTAGTCATCGATTTATCGCGTCTCGCCTCAATGAACTCTCCTCTTTTTTGTTTTTTTTCCACCGTAGAATTATTAATCAGCTCTATCTATTTAACGTCAAATGGATATTTATTACTGGATAATTCTTTCCAATATATAACAATTAAACATATCTTTAAATTCAAAATCTAATGCTGTTCATCAAAACACAATATTTTGGGAGTAAAAAAACATCCCATAATTTGAAGTAAAAGATTTAATTTATAATGGAAATGTATTTGCAGAAGTTTAAAATGAAATATAACTTTGAGAGAAGCTACCTTTTGAAATTTGTTTACAGTTGGTATCAATTATAAAATTCTTAACGAGAAGATGGATTTTTCTGAGGTATTTTTCTCGCTTTGAATATTTTATTTTCCTTTCGTGGAAAATGACGCCGAAAAAGTGGCAGGCTTGCAAAGCACGAGGTTAGCTGGATTCAGAGCTTTCCCTTTTTCCCCATAGCCGAATATGTCATTTGGTACCTGAGTCACGTACCTCTTCGTATTGACAGGCCAACCAGCCAACCACCCTGCACCCTTCTTTCTGTCACTCTCACCCTATTTTCCTCTCCCTCTGCCTCTTGCTTTTCCATCCTCCTCTGTCTCTCTTTTCGACTCTTCTTCCAGGGTCAGCTCATCCGTGGAATAGCTAAGGTTTCTCAGATGAAAACTTTTTCGCTCTCCTTTTCCAGTTTTCCTTCTTTTCGGTTCCCATTTTCCTACGGTCCCTCTCTTCCTTTTTATTTCACCCCTGGGAAGACATGGAGGAATGGTGTTACACCCAGAACGAGCCTTTCATGAAAATTCCACTACCTTATACCGATTGATTTTCCGCTGCTGATTTTTGCTACTCTTGTTTTTTTTGGCCAAACTACATTCCCACAGTTTTTCAGAAATATTGAGAAAATCGTAGTTGGGAAGATCAAAGTTGGTTAAGGTTTAATCAAAGTTGGTTAAATTAAAGTTTAATCAAAGTTGGTTAAATTAAAGTTTAATCAAAGTTGGTTAAATTAAAGTTTAATCAAAGTTGGTTAAGTTTATTGTATTCATGGATCAGTTATTACAAAGACTAAGTTTTAACTTTTAATTTGTCAATGAATTTTTTATATGATATTTAGATATTGATGGTAAAATTGGCTTTATGAATTTTTATATGAATTCGTAATATCATTGTGTACATTTGCAATTTACACTAACAGAGTGTCTAGCGGACCGGGAAATCGGGAAAAACCGGGAAAACCCCGGGAATTTTGTTTCACCGGGAGGAAACCGGGAAAACCCTGGGAATTTTATTTCAGATCAGGAATTTTTTCATTTAATGGTAAAATCTACTTATTTTCACTTTATGTATACGGCTATTTGAAAAGGGGAAAAAAAAATAAATTTCGAAAATAAAAATGAACATTAACTTTCAGTTTTGCAAAAATGTAAAAAAAGTATATAATTTAATGTTTAAGATAGAGGAAAAATGTTAGTGTGTTTATTTTGTGAGAAATTATAAATTATCTTGGATGATATATAGGATATATCTTGGATATAAATATACGTTTGCCGATCCTTAAAGTTTATTTTGCAACGAAGTAGATCTTAAGAAATAGACCCCATAGCCAATGAAATATTATCAACGAATATATTTATATCCATATTCTTCAGTTTCGACCTTCTGACAATTTTATATGTATTTTTTTTCGTGTGAAAGGTACAATTAATAAAAATATCTCTTCGTATTAATAAAGTTCGAAACGTTGCCTATCAATACTAAAAGATGTTTTTATTAAGGCAGTATTCTACTTTGAATGCTCGAAAAACAGCTATTTTTGTGAATTTTTTCTGAAATTATTAATAATGATATCGATGTAGGGTTGATTTTATTTATTTATTTTATGCACTTTTTATACATAAAAACGCGAGTCAAAGTCAACTCCTCAAAAAGTAGGTAGGTCCGCGCTGTTGTAAAAATCTCGAGAGTGTCTGATCTGAAACAAAAAAATTAAACAGTTTTAGATTCAGTATGACTCCAGCAACCGGCTGAACTAGGATTTCTAATATACTTGCAAAAATAACAAAATGGCGGCGATAAAAAAAAGTGGGTTTATTTTCACAGTTTTTTGCAAAAAAATATAGTTAAAATTAAAATTTTAAAATAGTCCTAGTTCAGCCGGCTGCTGGAGTCATACTGAATCTAAAACTGTTTAATTTTTTTGTTTAAGACCGCCCATTGTCGAGATTTTTACAACAGCGCGGACCTACCTACTTTTTGAGTTGACTTTGACTGACGTTTTTATGTATAAAAATGCATAAAATAAATGAAAAAATTTTTAAATGTATTTCAAGAGTGTATTTATTAAGCCTAACAAACCCTAGATCGATATCATTATTAATAATCTAAGAAAAAATTCACAAAAGTAGCTTTTTTCCGAGCGTTCAAAGTAGAATACTGACTTAATTGGACCTTTCACACAAAGAAAATACATGTAATATATACGTTGTTGTAAATAAAAAATGCAAAATTGGTCAGGAAAATGAAAAATTTGGTCGGGAAAAACCCGAGAATTTCAAATAACCTGATCGCTAGGCACCCTGACTAAATATTTGTTAAAAATATTTTTTTCCTTTTTTGTTTTAGGATAATCACTTTAATCTACAGCAGATATGTTACAACGATGAGCCAGCAGGCCCATGTCCAAGCCCAACGCTCTGCGAGGTTCTCGCCTCAGGAGACCGTCAAAGTGAGTTTTTAAAAATTTCAATTATAAAGTTGCAATAGAAAAATTGGGATTGAGCTTATTTAATCCTAAAAATTCCTCACATTCTGGGTAAATCTGGAAAACAAGTTACCCCTGAGGAATTGTCGAATGAGATATTTTAGAATGCAGGTAACTGTTGCTTGCAACGTTTTTGGAGCATTAAAAAAACATGAATCGGTAAATTCTTTATGTGGAAAACTAAAGGTTACGAAAGCACCATAGGAGGAAATATATTTATTCTTTTTATAGTTGAGTCGCCACTAACACTTCTGTATGCACTAATAGGTTCCCGAGATCATTTTTGTTCTAAAGGTTAAAAAAAGTCCCCTGATTACGAATTTTTATTAACAAAAAAAATTATAAAATCATTCTTAGCGTTGGTGAGCAAAAATAAAACTTTTTTGCTGCTTGCACTTTTTTCGTGAGATAAACCGTTTGCAATTTACAGCGTTACAAACAAATGATTTTTTAACGAAATTGACATATTTGCACAGTTGTACCTCAGAATGTATTGCTAAAAAGAATTTGAAACTTGTACATTGTCTATATCGAGGTTAGATCTTTTGAAAGCAAAAAGAAATCTTCTAATCAAATGAAAACTTCTCTCTGTAAATTGTTGTTAAAAAATTGCTATTTTTAAGACCAAATCGTCCAGACTTTTAATTTTAATTTTAATATTTTAATTTGTTAATAAAAAATCATCCAGGTCAAACAGTGTCATAATTTTTCCTACCATTACCTACCTATACCCATCATTAATAACATTGTTTATTCTTCATAAACTCTCCTGCTTTATTATTTATAACAGTTGTTATAAATAAAGACCCTCAATGACCAGAATTGATATTTTTGAATTTTTTTTCTTAATCTTTTATACAAGATAAAACTTTTTACTCTCTTGACATTTTCTCGTACGACGAGCCATTATTTATTCACAGCCTTATAAACAATATATTTTTCATAAATCTACGCTCCCCTATAAGCCACTATTTTCAAGTTATTCGCGATAACATTTTTTTATAACTCTAGTTTTACCGTGAAAAGTATAATTATCTTGGTTAGAATTTTCAGTACTTGCTCCTTATTGTTTATAAATATTGTTGTTAACAAAAACCCTAAATTAAGGCAATCGATTTCTTTTATTTTTATATTAATTTGTGGCACAAAATAAAACTTTTTACACTCGTGCCATTTTCCCGTACGACGATCCATTATTTATTCCCAGCCATATAAACAATGTATTTTTTATAAATCATCGCCCCCCAACAAGCCACAATTTTCAAGTTATTTGCGATAAACTTTTCTTATAACCCGATTTTACTGTAAAAGTATAATTATCTTGGTTAGAATTTTCAATACTAGCTTCTCATTGTTTATAACTATTGTTGTTAACAAAAACCCTCAATTAAGGCAATCGATTTTTTAAAATATTAATTTATGGCACAAAATAAAACTTTTTACTATCGTGACATTTTCTCGTACGACGAACCATTATTTATTCACAGCCACATAAACAATGTATTTTTTATAAATCTATGCCCCCCTGCAAACCACAATTTTCACGTTATTTGCGAAAACCTTTTTTTATAACCCTAATTTCACCGTAAAAAGTATAATTTTCTTGGTTAGTGTGAATTGAGGGTTTTTGTTAATAATAATAATAATAGTTTTAAACAATAAGGAGCAGGTATTGAAAATTCTAACCAGATAATTATACTTTTTACGGTGAAATTAGGACTATAAAAATGGTTATTGCAAATACACTCGAGCCCCAGTTTATTTACCACCGGTATACCAGTTCCTGGAATTCTCGCCGAAGGTGAGGGATCCAAGGGGACTAGAAAGCTCAGCTCGGAGCTCAGTGGAGTTGCGTAAGTACCGTAGTCACAAAGCGTGCAGTACTCTGAGCGGATAATTTCGTCAGTTCGTTTCAGTTCGTTTTCAGTGTTTTGGTTATGCGTTATATATAATAATTAATAAATAATAACTAAATAGAACTTAAAATTAAGAAAAAATTTAAATTAAGCGTATATTTAAAGAATATTTTTCACTCGTGACAAAAATGAAACAGAAATAGTTCATACGGCCCTGACTTGTTTACGTTTAAAAGAACGCCGGTTTACCTGAAGGCCATTCAGGATATCCCTGAAACCCCTGGTAAACCGGGGCTCTAGTGTGGCTTAAAAATTGCGGCCTGTAGGGGGGCGTAGATTTTTAAAAAATACATTGTTTATATGGCTATGAATAAATAATGCTTCGTCGTACGAGAAAATGTCACAAGAGTAAAAAGTTTTTATTTTATGCCACAGATTAATATAAAAATTAAAAGAATTAATTGCCTTCATTGAGGGTTTTTGTTAACAATAATAGTTATAAACAATAAGGAGCAAGTATTGAAAATTTTAACCAAGATAATTATACTTTTTACGGTAAAATTAGGGTTATAAAAAAGGTTATCGTGAATAACTTGAAAATTGTGGCTTGTAGGGGAGCGTAGATTTATGAAAAATATATTGTTTATAAAACTGTGAATAAATAATGACTCGCCGTACGAGAAAATGTTAAAAGAGTAAAAAGTTTCATCTTGTGTCAAAGATTAACAAAAAAAATTCAACAAAATCAATTCTGGTCTTTGTGGGTCTTTATTTATAACAATTGTTATAAACAATAAAGCAAGAGAGTTTATGAAGAATAAACAATGTTATTAATGGTAGATATAAGTTTCGCAACAATTTTAGCGAAAATTATGGCACTGCTTGACCTGGATGATTTTTTATTACCAAATTAAAAGTCTAGACGATTTCGTCTTAAAAATGGCAATTTTTTAACAACAATTCACGGAGAGAAGTTTTAATTTGATTCGAAGGTTTCTTTTTGCTTTCAAGAGATCTAGCCTCTATATAGACAACGTACAAGTTTCAAATTTTTTTTACAAATACATTCTGAGGTTCAACTGTGCAAATATGTCGATTTTGTTAAAAAATCATTTCTTTCTTTCTTTCTTTCTTCAAATCATTCTTTCTTTCTTTGCAATTATCATTGCAAACGGTTTATCCTACGAAAAAAGTGCAAGAGGAAAAAAAGTTTTATTTTTGCTCACCAATGCTAAAACTGATTTTATAAATTTTTTTGTTGGTAATTAATGAAATTGTTTTAAGAAATATTTAACCAGGATTTCGAAAAAATAACCAAGATATTCGTAATCAGGAAACTTTTTTTGAACTTTTGAATAAAAATTATCTCGGGGACCTATTAGTGCATATAGAAGTGTTAGTGGCGATCGAACTATTATTAATTATTAGTGTGAAATATATTTTCAGCAAGAAATGATTTATTCAATTACAAAGCGTGTATCCGTTTTTTATGTTCAACTCCCTAATTTCGTAGTCAAAAAAGTACAATTATCTTTCTCCTCCCAGACACAACTGTAATTATCAACACAACACTTCTTCCCCTTTTCGGTCTATATATCTATCTGGAAATTACGTCACGATAGCAGCTACAATTCACCCCCTGTCGAGGTTAATCCCAACCGTACGTGTCTGACTGTACTCGACCTTGTATCACTCTTCACCCTGCAGGTACATTCGCAATTTCGCATACCCGCTGCAGGATGTCGATAGTTACACAGATCATTCTGATAATTTTAATTATTAGAATATTCGTAATTATCCAGGCGGATAATTAAGAAGCCTTTTCTGACGTTTTCCTAATAGCTGTTTTAATTAATTCTCTATTTATGATGGCGTGGTGTGATTTACACGTGATTCTGTCAACTCCCGCAACTTTGGCTTCTACAACCCTTCTGACGTCGGTTTGACGCTTCTTCCCCTGGTTTAATTTTCCGTGTCGTTGATCAAATTTCTTGACAATGAGACTTGTAGTTAAGCTAACACGTTTGAGTAGACACGTTTTTTACAGATAAATAATAAATGTACAGGGTTTTAGATTGTCCATTAAAGATTTTAGTAATGTTTTTTACATTTTGGTTTATCGGGAAAGTCAATAAATTAGAATCTTCTAAAAATTTAAAAATATAAAAAATAAATAAATAAGAAAGGTAAAGAACCTACAAATAAGACTGTTCAGTGAAGAAATAAGAAACATAAAACAATAACTATTAAGTTAAAGATAAATCGTTTAACGAGTGGTTTCTCTCAAATTGTATTGCTGTCCATTCTTGTTCTAAAAAAACACTTACCTCACTGTCACTAAGACTCTAAGTGGACTCGCCTTTCTGACTGCAACATAAACTCAGTTTTCAGTGAACATTGGATAGTGTAAAGTTTCTGTAAAGACATCAAAATTTTGTTTTTATCCTCTCAAGAAAATAATCTCGTCACTATGCCAAAGATTTCTTACAAATTCTCATAAGGTTAGTAATAAGTTTATTACATAATTTTAAATAAATACAGAATTAAAAATAAATAAATGCAACACATTTTTTCAATAGTAATCAAATTTGGATACATAATTATAAATATATATTTAATTTTTAAACAGTTTTAATAAGAATTAAAAGAGTTATTTGACCATAATGTGTTTTGACAAGATTGAAAACATTTTTTTGTTACATTGTAATTATTTTCACCAATTGTACTTCGCTATATAATTTGTTAAAGAAAAATTGAAGAATTATTAATCACAATTGTTAAAAAAAGGGAAAAAGAAATTATACAAAATTTTTATTTACATTTAAATTAAGCAAATTGGGTATAATTTTACAACTGCTATACTTACCAAAAAGTACATACAAGAAATTATGTAATTTTCACAGATTTAATAAAATTCACTGATGAGGGCCACCATTGTGTGCCGAAATGTTTGAAGCTATTCAAATTTTGTAATGGTTAAATGAAAAACAACTGACAATATTTTCTGTTGAGAAAAATATTAATAATGTGTTTTAGAAAGATCTTAATTTTTGTTTACGTTTTACGTTTGACGTTTACGTCAAAATTTTGATTATTTGAACAATAAAACGTAAATAAAAATCAAGATCTTTCGAAAATATTAATAATACCTACTGTTGGATAATAGGGCGGAGTGAAAGTACTTATATTGATCGGATTTTTTGTGTCTAGAGAAAAAACGTCGTAATTTGGCACCAGAAAGAAGGGGCAAGAAAATTTATTTAAAAAAAATTTTCTTTTTTTCGGACTTTTGACTTTAAAATTCGAAAATTTGAACATTTTTTACATTTTTCCTATGGGAAGGATAATTATGGTGAATTTTTTGTGCCTGTAGTTTCCGATCAATAATAATAATATAAAATCGAAAATTGAAAAAAAATTCTCTAAGTTAGAATTTTTTTAAAATGTCCAAAAATATTTTCTTGAAAATTAAAAAAAAATATTTATTTTAAAAAAGCGTGCAATATTTTTGGCTTCATGAAAAAAAATTGTTGATATTTTTTTTCGCGTTTGGAAATCGTCAAATTTTTCAAAATTGCCATGCTTAAGAGTAAAAAATATGAAAAAATTTTTTTCTATGAAATTAAGAATATGGCACGCTTCTTGAATTCAAACTCGAGGAATTTTTGGCTCAACATGTTCAACTTTTTTAAAATAAGTATTTTTTTAAATTTTACAAAAAAACATCACTTTATGACGTTTTCAAGATATTCTAACTTTGAGAGAATTTTTTTTCAATTTTGAATTTTATATTATTATTAATCAACGAAAACTACATGTACGAATTCGCTATAATTATCCCTCTCAGAGGAAAAATTTGAAAAATATTCAAAATTTCAAATTTTTAAGTCCAAGCTCAAAAGATCCGATCAATTTGAGCATTTTCACTCCGTCCTATTGGACAACCTAACATCTTAATTAGAAATTATTAATGTGGTTTAATTAACCGGAAGCAAAGCTTTAGAAATTCACGTGTTTTTTAATTTATAAACAATAAAATTTGAGTGCTTTTAAAGTCGAATATTTCTCAATTTTTATTTCATCTTTAGCTACTTTTGGCTGGCTTACAAACGTGAATGGTGGCGAAAATTCTTGGGTTCAACTGAAAAGAATACCCTATGCTTTTCATAATAATTATCACTCAGAGAAATGTCCTCTTGAGACAAAAGGATGTTTCTTGAATCAAATGAAATTTCCTCTTAAATTTAAGGTTAAGAGGATGTTCATTTGTCTCAAACGGAATCCTTTTGCAGCAAACATAAGCAAACATAGGGTAAGAGCACCAATTTTTGGCACCCCCTCAATTGTTGGCACCTCTCTCTAATTTATTAGATAATACGACTGTTTCGCTTGTTTTGCTTTAATTAATTTAATTCTA